>RCUC01057111.1:0-14296 GCA_003697995.1 Taxidea taxus jeffersonii | reverse complement strand
CTTCAATTTATGTAATCACATCTTCTATAAATATGTCTGGGTGTAAAACAGTAATGCAGACTTTTACCAACAATGCCTAATTGGGCTCATTACTATACCTTCATCAAAACAAGAAACTATCATTAAAAAAATATAAGTATTATTTCCTGTCACTATTTCAGTTATCCCCATAGTGACTTTTAATGTTTTTAACCCCAATTCAACTATCTGAATAAGTTACCTGGTATAAAGTAGAGAAGATAGGTTGCTTTAGCAAAATTCAGGGCCAAAGGACAGACAGCATGCTGGGTAGCCCTGACAGTTACTTCTTTGGAAAGTGAACAATAGCCAAGACATGGAAACAGCCCATGTCCTCACACACATGGGAATATTATTCAGCCATAAAAAAGAAGGAAATCCTGCTATTTGTGACAACATGAATGAACTTGAGGGCATTATGCTAAATAAAGTTAGATTAAAATACTGCATGATCTCACTTATAAAGTGCAATCTAAATTTTCCAGTGGCATCTAAAAACATTGAACTGGTAAAAACAGAGGAGATTGGTGCTTGCAGGGGATGGGGGAGGGGGGAATTAGGGAGATGTTGGTCAAGGGTATAAACTTCCAGTTGTAAGATAAATTAGTTCTGGGGATCTAATATATAGCTTAGTGAGTATGATTAAAAATACTGTATTTTATACTTGAAATTTTCTAAGAGAGTAGAACTTGAATGTTCCTACCACAGACACAAACAGAAGTAGTGGTAATTCTGTAGATATTACAGATGTTAATTGACCTTTACTGTGGTTATCATTTTCCAACATATACATATAACAAATCATCACAATGTATCTTAATCTTGTACAGTGTTGCCATTTATATGTCCATAAAGCTGGGAAAATAAAAACCCAGAAAAGTGAGATCTCCATTCGGTTATTCACATTAAATAAAAAACCATTTAACATTGTATTTTGCAAAGTTCCATTTGCATCTTAAGTGTGTTTTGCACATTATTCATTATTTAGTTACACTATAGTACATATTTGTTGCAATGAGAAGGAAAGAGTACTTTATAACCAATGTATTTGAATATACCAACTTACCTGCTAATAAGTTAAGTAATAATTAAGTGGTTTCCTATTATGTAGGCATCTTTGAGGGAAATATTACATAGTGTTTAAGAGTGATTTAGTGACATTTGGGGAAATTGACTGGAGGGTTCATATGCATTCATAACACATTCTTATTTTTTTTAATATAATGAAATACAGGCTCCTGTCTATTTACTATTCCCCACATTTTTGAAGAATGGACTTGATTAGATTATGAGGTATATATATATTGCCAATATAATGAGTGAAGATGACTTCTGGTTTTAATCTGTATTTTTCCTATTACTTGCAAGATGATATTCTTTATATTTATTGATTGTTATTTACATTTTCTTATTTATTTTTCTGTTTTCTTATTTTTATATTGTGGCAAGCATCTTAAAAATCTACCTATGGTAGAAAAATCAATTGAGACTCTTTAATGTCATAGTTATGTCCATGAAACCATCACCACAGTCAAGGTAATGAATATATTCATAACCCTCCAAAGTTTCCTATGCTCTTTATAATGTCTTCCTTTTGAGAGGGTCACTCTTTCTCATCTCGTTAGTAGGTAAGAGTGCCAGTTTCAAGACAGCCGGACCCTCAACGCTTTCATCCATTGCTTAGTTACTTCCTGTTTCGAGAGATTTCCTATATGACGTGTCTGCAGGCCCCTCTTGAGAAAGAGGCAGGAATTTCTGCTCATTACAGTAAAGAAACCAAAGCTGTAGTAGATAGAGATAGAGGGAGATACAGATTACCATCTATCCGTAAATGTCAGCACACAGTGGGAAACCCCATACACTGCAGAGAGCTCGGTGCTCTCATTCTACAGGAGGGGCAGCACAGAAAGGAAAAGCAGCTCTCCCCACCCTCACTCTTTCCAGCCCATCCACCTGTGTCCATTTCACTTTTCTGAACTGGAATGTTCCTTACCGTGACAGTCTTTGAGTATTCCTCTTCCTCTGCATTCAATACTCATCCTTCGTTTATTCTCCGCGATATTTCCCACCCATCCTTTATATCTGAGCTCAAGTGTCATTTCCTCAGGGAAGTGTTTCTAGATTTTTTTTTAACTCCTAGCATTATTGAACTGTTCCTCAAAACTCTTGTTGCGTTATGATTTTTAAATATTATAGTATTTGATTAATGCCTCTATCCTCCATTAGAACGTAAGCCCCCTAGATTCAGAGAATGTGTTTGTTCCTACACACCGTTTTGTCCTCAGCAACAGGCCTGGATGACTTTACAGTTGCCTTGCTCTGCTAGCAACCTTGGCATGGCTCTGATTAGATCTGTACATGCTATGGAGGGCATTTGAAAGCCATGGGAAAGCTTTGTGGATCTATTCCTTTCATTTGTTCTCGGGGCTTATTGTTTTTAGTGGAGTTATACTCATTTAACCTAACGTTTAAGTAGTATAACATTTTGTAAATTTCTAATGACTGGATTATAGTGGTTTCTCCCAGATTTGCTGTAGATATAATCTAGGACCAGTGGGGGTCATTTATGCATGAGCCTCCTTGAAGGAAGAACAGAAATTGGCCAGGGGCTGGTGCCTGTAAGGATTTCTAGTCTATGTATCCCTAAAATCTACTACAAGTATCTCTAGATGGAGCTATTTAACCTTTTCTCTTGTAAACTAAAGCTATAAGAAATGAAACCAGAGGAATATGCCTATATTGTTTGTTTCTAGGATTCTGGGCCACAATTTTTGAAGATGGCTTAATGCTGGAGGTTCCTGATCACATGTGCTGATTTCTTTCTTCTCTTTCTCTTTTTTCCTTACTCCCAAAGCTAGCTAAATGCCATGTATGAACAAAATAATTCTTTCTTTGGTCTGATATGCATGAGGAATGGAAAATAAATTATCATTAATTTTGGTTAGAATAAATTATGGTTGAGAGAGAGAGAGAGAAAGAATACGGAAGAGTATATACATATATACACACAGTAGCTCTTTCTATATTCTAAGTACCTATATACTGTCTTTTAATCCTTAAAAAAATCTATGTTTTCTGTAGTTGCATATGAGTTATTGTAAGTTAAATAGAAAACCTTGTCTTAATCCCTTGGACATGCCATTTAGTGTGTGTCTTAGGTGATGCCCTGAATCCTCACTCTAGGTTTAATTCTGTATTTTATCCTGCACACCCAGTTTAAATGCCTCTCCTTTTGTGCAGACTTTTAATGAATTTTGAGCTTATCTTTCTGGACAAGGAGCTCTCCTTGAAGGCAGACACTGTGTCCTGGTTGTAGTTATATCCCTACTCTCTGGAACTGTCTTATCCAATACGTTAGTCATCAGCCACATGTGGCTAATTAAATTTAAATCTAAATTAATTAAAACAAGATGAAATTAAAATTTCAGTTTCTCAGCTCTATTAGACACATTTCAAGGGCTCAAGAGTCACCGTATGTGACTGGTAGTTACTCTAGCAGACGAGCATTATGTGAACATATCCATCATCGCAGAGTTCCATGGACAGCACATCTAGTGCAATGATCTATCCACGAACTCATTCATTAATTCAACTCATCAGTATTTAATGAGTGCCTTTTTTGAGGTAGATATTGTCTAGACACAGGAGATAGAGTGAAAAACAACAAGAGCAAACGACAACATGGTATCTCTCTGAGTGAACCCTAGCATTTTGTTGTCTATTCAGAAATGAAGCAAGCCAGAATTAACAGGTACATGTTTAACAATTGACTATTTGCAATTCAGTGTCAAAAGGCCCATTCTGGAATGATCTAAGTAGGGCTTACTGTCATTCAGAAGCACATCCCAGTGGAAGTATTTCCCCTGTCCTTTGCCCCTATGGCCTTGGGCAGGGGATCTCTAGGCAATATTGGTATCAGAGGTACAGAAATCTGCTGCTTTTTTCCTGGAACTATTAATGGGATAAGAGCTTAGCAGATTTTATAAACTTTATTGAAAATATGTACCATTTTCCAGCTGAGATGTGTAGGGACCTAAACTACATTTCCTACTAGAAGTGGGAGGAGAGAGAAGGCATTTAACACAGCAGGAAGACTATTAGTGAGCTGAAGTAGGACTGAACATGAGCAAAATCTTTGCTGGTTCCCTGTGCCCATGGTCTTGGGGCTTTTTGCTTCATTTGCTTTCATTATTTTCCTCTTCTCCTTTTCGAAAACCAGTTTAACATGCTTCACACTATCAAAGGCAGACAGGGAATAATAAAGAAGCCTCATGAAGGACTCTACACCATTATGCGATGATAATATGCTAATTATCTGAGAATCAGCCTGGGTTCTGTTGGTAAATAAAGAGGACTCACAAATAGATAATGCGGCTGTAAATTTCCTGATAATTGGTGTGATCCTTATTTTAAGTCATCCCAAGTGGCCAGATTGTATTCCCTGAGCAAGTGTGGAGAGGTGTTTACGAGGTGGCTGTGTCTGAAAACCTGCATGATGGATGGGCTTCCTCTCCGCACCAAGGAGGGAGACTGTACTTGCTGACAAAGAGGGGTGGAGATAAAATAGTGACCTTCTGTGTGGGATGGGCACATAGGGTATGTGCAACTCTGTAAATTGGGAAAAGAAAAATTTCCCTTGAAACGAGTGATACATTTTATTTTAGAAATTTCTGGATTCTAAGACAAAAAGAATAATTCTGTCATTGGGGATGATGGGGTTGATGGTAAATTCTCATGCCTCCCAACGTCCGGGGCAGTCCAGGGTTTGACGTTGGGCTTTTATACAACTACATGTAGAATCTATGAGAGGAAAATAACACATAATTTCAAAGGAGACTAGAATTTTCTCTGCTTCCAGGCAAGATTTTATTGATTTAAGTAGTTGAAAATGACATCTGCCTGAAAGTAATGTTTAAGTGATTTCATTCCACATTTGGTGAAATAGAGTGAGCTGGATTTTATCCTTTAAGCTCATGTACAGTTATAGTCATTTCTAATTTTTATCTATTTACTTAAAATTTTATATTCCTTGTAGAATAGTTATTTAAAGGTCACAAAAGGAATGCTAATGGCAAAATACATATCAATAGAGAGCATGAAATGATAATAATTCTTTTCATCAGATCTGTAAATTGAAAATCCGTCTGGTTTAAATTTCTGTGTACCACATGATGATATCTTTAGTATCATAAAAAATGTTAAAAAGAAAGCTGTATTTATGTCTACTTTATTCTTTCATTTTGTATAACAGAGTCTTGCAAATAGTAGTCTGAAATATTTTCATGCTATCTTTCAATAACTAAGCCTGCTAATTATAAGAAGTAATTCAGAAAGCAAGATTTCAGAGTATCATATAATAGAAACACATTTTTGTCTTCTTTTGATGCTAAAACTGTAGGTGATGTTCAATCTGTATTGAAACATACATTTGGCCCATATAAACACAAATATGGCAGCTTAGGATTCACTTAAATCATTAATTTAGGGGCACCTGGGTGGGTCAGCTGATTAAGCATTGACTCTTGATTTCAACTCAGGTCATGATCTTACGGTTGTGAGATCAAGCTCTGCATGACTCTGTGCTGAGCATGGAGCCTGCTTAGGATCCTTTCTCTCCCTGCCCCTCTGCCCCTATCCCTGTCGTGGCTCGCATGCTTTCTCTCTCTCAAAAATAATGTAAAAAATTAAATTAAATTAAAAATCATAAGTAATTTAAATAAATTATTTCCTTAAAAATATCCCCTTTAAAGAGTAGATATAAGAATGAGTATATATCATGACATTAGATAATTATTAGTATATTTTGTAATGATTTATTGCTCTAAAAGATTTTAGTCTTTATTAGAACTTACACAAAGTGATGAAATGATTTTAGAAAATCCTAATAGGATGGGGTTTCTATATCATAATTACTCTGAAATGAGTTTGTATGTCAAACAATGTTGAGAGATAATTTAATAAACTCTAAGACATTTTTGTTAAAAGTATTTGCTGATAGCTTTCAAATTATCTCTCTCTCCCTCTTTACTTCCTATTTTAAAAATATATTATTTAATCTTTCAGAGATGTCCCATTTCAGAGATGTCTTGGAAATTGGACTTGATCCTCAACATATTTGGAGAATACAGAAGTCCAACTCCTAGAATCTGAAGCCATCGCCATTTTGGCTTGCCTATTCGATGGATACTTCTACCTAGCTCTTTCTTAAGTTGTGCCTTAAAATATATCCCAGTTCAAAAAATGACAGTTTATTTTAATTTTAACATTTCTTTTATGGCCTGAGCATGATGGAATGGAAATCTAGGGCTTGTTGTGGACATCCGGTGATAGTGGTGGTGGTGGTGGTAGTTGATTCCCAAGAAACCACATTCTTTCCTATTTAAGAGAATTTCTTTATTGTACTTGGATAGTCTCAGACCTCTAGGGTGAAGACACATGAACTGTTCTTATTAGTTGGTGTTCCTGATAAGGATTTAGAAAGGGTACAAAACTAAAGGAGTCACTTAGAATTCATGCACAGTAGTAGTAGAATAATTCACTGGCAAAGCACTGGGTGTAGTCTGAGTAATATCCTAATGAAAGGGTTCCTGTGGGGTAATCGGAGCTTCCTGGTCTTTTTTGATTCTCATTGGATTTTTGAGCAATATTTTTGAAGCTTCCCTATAGATTGTGTAAGCTAGTCGATTATTTTCTAATAATTAAAGTTGTCTTGTTTAAGATAGCTGGAGCTGGTGTATGTTTCTTATACTTGAGAATCCTGCCTGATGCAACTTCGTACTCTAGAATTCAGAATTTAATTTTATTACTTTTTTTTTTTTTTTTTCCTGGAGAATGAGATGTGATGTTGACATCTCTTGGAGATCCTATTTCTTAGGAAAGCTTGACTCTCATAAATACTACATTTCAAGTGGTCGTTGTGAAAATGACTCCAAGAGGCCATTTCCCTCAGCCACTCTTAAAGAAAAGTTAGAGGATCTTGGAGAGTCAGGTAGAAAAATATGGTCTATGTGTCTGACACATAGCCTCTATTTTTTTTTATTAACATATAATGTATTATTTGTTTCAAGGGTACAGGTTGACTCAATAGCTTTTTATCCACTGTCCTGTCCATCATGGCTGCCATGTGACAGTCTGTGACTTCCTCTCTCCTTCTAGACCAAAGATGTCTGATAGAAAATGGGAAAGAACTGCTTCCCATCTTTCCAAGCCTGGATATCACAGGAAGCAGGATAAAGGTAGCTGAGATCAAGGGGGTTTGCTCAAATCACTGAGAATCAGAGGAGGGGAATGTATCTAGTGATTGCAATACCAAAATTAAATTGTAATATCAATATTTTAGTATTTATTTTGTGTTAATATGAATATATGATATTAACAGACATTTTATTTTAATAGTGTCTAGGATTATTACCTTAAAAAACCAATGACAAGTAATGCTTAATATATTTCAAATGTAGGAAAGCATCAATGAATTATAAAAAATAAAAAAAACAAGAAATATAAAGATTTTAAAATATTTATTAGCTGACAGATTATGAACATTTTTAGCAGAATAAATTTGGAAAAGATAAAATATTCTAAAAATAAAACTAGGTACTACCAAAAATGAAAAACAATGAATCATTAAATTAGAATACATTTGTGAAATAATGATTCACTATATTAGAATATATTATCTGATAGTTATAGGTGATATATACTATTTGACAATGGACTATATTATTTGAGCTTTTGGAAAAGTGTGATCTTAAACAACAAAATGCATTGGTAGTATCATTATTTAGTCACGAGTGTATTATAAGTTTTTCTAGCTCCTGAAGCAGCCCTTTCCAACTCTACACTAGGAGAACAATGGTGAAGAGAGTTACAAAGGAATGCTAGATATTTTTCTCTGATATTTTTATCTTCAAATACTTTCATCTCTTATTTCAATATTTTAAGATCTTCTTAAACAACTTTTCTTTTAGGAACTGCAAACTTTTTTTGAAATCAAGTTGTAGTTTTGTTTCAGAGGAAGTATTTCCAGACTCTACACAACTGTATTTATGTTTTGTTTCCATCATGTATACATAGGGATTGTTATAAACAGCGTTCCCTGTATCTGTTTCAGTCATGTTGAAATTCTACTTGTTCAGAGATCTTTGAGTTAAAGTAAGAATTATTCTCACAATGGAAGCTTTGCTCTGTGGATTCCTTCACCCCTCCTCTCTATTTTGTTGAACATGAAGGAGGTTATAGAAGAACACTATTAAAAAGTGTTTGTTTGATTTGAAATTTAGTAGTACATAAAATTCTCTAGATGATTTCTTCAAATCTTTTTTTAAAATATTTTATTTATTTACTTATTTGACAGACAGAGATCACAAGTAGGCAGAGGAGCAGGCAGAGAGAGAGGAGGAAGCAGGTGGAGAGGCCCATGTGGGACTCGATTCCAGGATCTGGGATCATGACCTGAGCTAAAGGCAGAGGCTTTAACCCAGTGTGCCGCCCAGGCACCCCTCTTCAATAATGGCTTCACATTAAGAGAAGTATGATATTTTATTTATTTCTTTTTAAAGGAAGATTAAAAAAATTTTTTTATTTATTTATATGACAGAGAGAGAGATGGAGGGAGAGTACAAATAGGGGGAGTAACAGAAAGAGAGGGAGAAACAGGCTTCCCACTGATCAGAGAGTCTGATGTGGGACTTGATCCCAGGACCCTGGGATCATGACCTGAGCTGAAGGCAGATGCTTAACTGACTGATCCTCCCAGGCACCACCAGAAATATGATATTTTAGGAAATAAAAAGACCATGTTATCCCAGAATAACAAAAATTTACAAGATAATCACGAAGCACCACTAGCTGGGAATTTCATCAGACTATGGATTAGAAGGTTAGCAGAGAGGATCCTAAAAGCACATCCCCATGAGAGACGTCAAAACACACTCCTACTTACTAGATACCCACTAGGACCAACCCATGGAAGGAGTCAAACCACCTGCCCTCATGACACAGAGAAAATTGGGAGTGGGGAGATGTTTGAGTCGGAAAGCCCATGGAAAATTTTGCATTTCATAATCACTAAAGGAAACATAAAAAGAAAACAATTACAATTACAACTCAGTGGACCAGCATTTATGCCTAGGATACAGCCTTTGTGACTAAGGGTCAACCAGCATTTCTAGAAGCCTTCTTGTCAGTCAAGTTTACATTATTGGGTGTGTATGTATATATCTCAATAACTAACTATATTGTTAAATAAGTCATTTATTTTGGGAGGCATCTATTGATATACCTTGAACCTCATACCCTTAACATTCTTACCACTTACTGTATTGCTAGTGCTGTGTGTATTGGGAATTAGAACTCTACTCTCACCACTGGGTGTGTTGGGAGGATAAGGATGTGGTATACCCCAGAAATTGAAGCATAAAACTGAATCAGTGCCATACAGAAATGTATTATCCCAGTTCTTATGTACAAGTATTCCCAGGATCATATCTCATTTTTCTTTTGTCATCACATCTTTTTTGAAATACTGATGTGTCACCACTCAAAGCTTCTTCCAGCTTTCATTCATACAGTGGTGTTAAGCAATTTCCAAGCCTGCACAGATGTTTATAGTTCCCTTTTTGATGTCAAATAACTCTATCAATCCATAGTTATGTACTGATTGTTACTTTTTTTTTTTTTTCCTTGACCATTGCTTGGAAGTGACTAAAGCTGCTATTATACTTGGATTTTAACATCCAGGGTGATGATACACTTTGAAACTTTAGCAGTCTCTCGGGTACATTTACACTTTCTTGTCACCCAGTGTGGTTTAAAAGTTCATCAGAAAACAACATGGTGGCAGGAAAAGAGGCCACTGGAAGGTAAACAGATTTCATGAGTGTCCGTTCAGCTGAAAACAGCAAAATGTGATGCCTTCATGTCAGTGTCAGAGAGCATTTGTTTGTGTTTACTCTACTGCTTTAGGGGTCATGAGAACTATATATGAGCCTTACTGCAATTGGATTGCATTTACAATGGATTTGCATATTTAAACATAAAAAAAGGTCTGAGACAAATCACATTGTATTAAATCAGCCCCACATAGGGAGGTGCTCCAAGAGAAACATATGCATTTAAAGCATGCCAAACATGATTTGTAAATGTCATCCAATAGGGAGCTCACATGAATTTTTAATGTCTCTTCACAAGGAATTTTTGAAACCCAAGATCCCGTGGTGTAGGAGCATTATTTCTGTTGTGGTTCTAGTCTGGATTTCCCTCTTCCCACCCCTTTTTTTGCCCCAGGCTATTTCAAGGCAGGAATGGGCTACTTCAGTAAATATTTTGTGATCACCTATAATGTGTCAGGTAATGTTCTAGGTTTAAAATATTACTGCACCTGGGGGCGCCTGGGTGGCTCAGTGGGTTAAAGCCTTTGCCTTCAGCTCAGGCCATGATCTCAGGATCCTGGGATCGAGCCCCGCATTGGGCTCTCTGCTCAGCAGGGAACCTGCTTCCCCCTCTCTCTCTGCCTGCTTCTCTGCCTACTTGTGATCTCTGTCTGTCAGATAAATAAATAAAATCTTTAAAAAGAAAATATTACTGCACCTGAAAGGAGGAATCTTTGCCAGATTCATTCCCCTTTGTGGACAGATTTCTTTGTTCAGAAGGGACCAAGGCGCCATTATTCTTCCTGGGCAGTACATGCTCCCTGAGAAAGCTCAGGATTTGAATGTTGAACTCCTGTTAACAAATAATCCATCCTCCAGGGAAAGATGACAGCCTCCATACTGCTCCATACATAGATCAAAGGGAGCAGCTCTTTTAAAAGATGTTCTATTCTTAGCTTGGAATGGAGTAAACTGAACCCACGTAGCTTTAAAATGTCCCCCAGAATGCCTAAAATCTGACAAACAAAAGAACACTTGTTATTTTGTAGCAGTCTGTTAAGACATTTAAAAAGGCTTGCCAAATGAAAAGCAGCATATGCACACATGGCACACCAAAATCGTGAGAAACCTATGCTTTGCTTGACAGCACATGTTTCCAGCCCAGTTTTGATGTCTGTGTTGCTTTGTTCGTGCTATCTCTGAGTGTCACAGCAGACAGGAAGTCTTCAAACAGCAAGACCTGTCAAGAACATGATCAACTTTTTCAGGTCATGGTGTAACATAATGTTTTGAAATGACACATTTTTTAAAAAGTAGTAAATCTTCACTTCAGGTCTTACATTCATCTTTTGTACATGTTAAAGGAATGCAACATTCATAATATTAATACAATGTCAAATGGAGACTCAGTTTTAGAGAGGGCTATTGTAAAGTACTGATATTCATTATTTGTGCTTCTTTAGTTTATTCTCTTTGAATTTGCCTGTGAATATTCTATTTGAATATATTGCCTGTGGAGAGGGGTTGTCAAAGAAAGAGTTAGTTAAAATTATTTGTGTGTGTGTGTGTGTGTGTGTGTGTGTTTAAGAATGAGAGCGAACTCAGGACGCCTGGGTGGCTCAGTTGGTTAAGCAGCTGCCTTCGGCTCAGGTCATGATCCCAGCGTCCTGGGATCAAGTCCCACATCGGGCTCCTTTCTCAGCAGGGAGCCTGCTTCTCCCTCTGCCTCTGCCTGCCACTCTGTCTGCCTGTGCTCTCTCTCTCTCTCTCTCTCTAACTAATAAATAAATAAAATTAAAAAAAAAAGAATGAGAGCGAACTCAAACATGTTTACTTGAAGGGCACCGCATTTGTATATTGAAATTTGTATTTTGTCCAATTTTAACCCATTGCTCAATCTAATATATCCAGTAATGAATATCATGATGCCTTGTCTCCTTTTCAAAATAATAATTATAAATTTTGTTATACTGTTTATCCTTATTCACTTGATGAACTGTCTGCATGTTATAAACCTTTTGTCATTTCACTGTTCATGAATACCTTTATCAGGGTGGAGGTGGGAAATGCAAAATTATGAAACAAAACCCTCACATCTTTGTTGGTAGCATTGGCAAGAGATTTGGAAAAAGCTATGTTTGTTCTCTGACTACCCTCTCGTCCACAGAAATGGAAACAAGAACCTCTTTGAGAATGGGACCAAGGTGGAAGAAGGAAGAACAGAAAGAAGAAAGCAGGTGGGTACTATCTGTCGAGAGCACCAGGCGTACTCTTTGGGTGTGTCTTTGATTGGTTACACACTGTGACTTTGGAGGCATTCCTCAATATCTCCTACATCAAAAAATCCTACTTGAAAAAATTTTGAAGACTTTCATTTCACCACCAGAAATAAGGCTAAAATCCCTTGGGACTGGTAATGATGATGTAAATGCAGTTCAAAGTGTAGATTGCCATACCAGGATTTTATCCTCAGGATAGATGATGAAGAAATGCTTGTTTTAAGAATGAAAGAAGAGGGGCACCTGGGTGGCTCAGTGGGTTAAAGCCTCTGCCTTCGGCTCAGGTCATGATCCCAGGGTTCCCCACATCGGGCTCTCTGCTCAGCAGGGAACCTGCTTCCTCCTCTCTCTCTCTGCCTGCCTCTCTGTCTACTTGTGATCTCTGCCTGTCAAATAAATAAATAAAATCTTAAAAAAATATTAAAAAAAAAGAAGAATGAAAGAAGAAAAAAAAAAGGGAGTGAGCATCTTGAGGAATAAGGAGGCAATAGTATGCAAATCTGGATGGGGTAGGGATGCCCCTGATGTATTGATTTCTCTTAATTTTGTTCATTTATCTTTTTTGTTTGAAAAGAAATAAATTCATTTAAAAATGTCGTGGGGCACCTGGGTGGCTCAGTCAGTTAGGCACCCGCCTTTAGGTCAGGTCATGATCCCAGGGTCCTGGGGTCCAGCCCAGCATCAGTCTCCCTGCTCAGTGGGGAATCTGCTTCTCCCTCTTCTCCCAGCTGCTCTTGGTATCTCTATCTCTCTCTCTCTCTCTCAAATAAATAAATAGAATCTTTAAACAAAAATACTGTTCCTTTAAGAAGTCCTACCACTAAGCAGAAGCACTTATTTCATCCATTATGTTAACCTCAAAACATTGTTCGCATGTATTCCACCTGGTATTATAGAGATAACATCTATAATAACATGAGAATCATATTATATGACTCTCATAGTATTACAGAAATTGGACACAGACTCATATGACTGGCAAAAACATGATCTTAGAAACAGAATTAGTATTCATTACTGACTTTGTCACCTATAAGTTATATGACTTTGGACATGTTTCTTAACTCATCTCTGTTTTCTTGTCTATAAGTTCATGATAATAATACTATATCATGAGGTTAGGGGAATTAAATAAGATCATATCTGTGAAGCATTTTGTGCCAAGCCTGTCAAATTTTAAGCACTGCATAAGTAAATAGGAGCCTTATGGTTGATGATGGTGATCGTGGTCATGATGAATTATAAATGTTTTAACCAGCAAGTATAAGATCCTCATTTAAAGGGACTATGTCTTAGCTATTTTTATGCGCTTAAAATACAAGAATGTGTATTAATTAGTTAAGCAGAAAACCTTAGAGCCTTAAATTAATTGGAGGCTTTTTTTCCAGCTCATGAAAAGTGTAATAATGAAGTATTAGCAAACAAATGCAGTTGGATTGAAATTTTTAATAACTTCAGTGCTAATAAAGAGTTACCGAGTGGAGGTCCTCTGGAAACCTTATTTACTGGTGAGATAACAAAGATTGAAGTTGGCAGGTTAATTGACATGAAGCAGTATTTCTAAGGTGTTTGAAAATGTTTCTTCCCTAAAGTAGATTAAAAATTTGTCTATTTTCCTTTTATGTACTCTTGGTTGACAAATTTTTATTTTTTATTCTTATTTTACTCAGAAAACACTAAGGAACACAATGACCATATTTGAAAGGCATTAGGTAACCTTTTTAATATGAGTGGGAAGAAAAGGAATTGAGAATGTGGGTCTGAAATAATAGATTATGGAGAGGAAGTAATATCGGTCTTCAAATATACATAGAATGTTGATATGTGTGTGTCAGTGGACATTGTTTTGGCTGCAGGTGACAGTAAATACAGCCCAAACAAACTTAAGAAAAAATTATACATTTTAATTTATATAACTGGAAACTGCAAGGACCTATCTCTACCTTCATACTTGGCTAGATATTTTAGGACCCTGTCACACTTTCTATACTTCCTTTTTCTGTGTTGGCCCAGAGACACTCTTGTTTCCCATGGGTAAGATGGCAGCTTGAGGATCTATACTTTAAAGTCTACTGAAATAGTCACAAGAAACACAAGAGTGTTTCTCTTGTTCAGTTATTCAAAGCAGAA
>RCUC01057109.1:0-11215 GCA_003697995.1 Taxidea taxus jeffersonii | reverse complement strand
GCCTAATAAAAGGGGATATACACATTCATGGGCCAGTTTTCTTTTCTCTTGGGTAAATACTGAATGGTATCATTACCATGTTTATAGTAAGCACATGTTTATGTTTTTAAAAAATTCCAGCAGTTTTCTAAAGTAGTGGTGTCATTTGACTTTTCCAGTATTGATGTCATAGGAATTCTGGTTGTTCAGCATTCTCACCAACACTTGGTGGGGTCATTCTTTTTAATTTAGTTATTGTAGTCCGTATATAGAAGTGTAATAGTATAGTTTTAAGTTCTGTTTGCCTGATATTTAATGATATTAAATATCTTTTCACACACTTCTTGACTGTTCAAATACATTTTTTGTGACCTGTCCCAATATTTTGCCTATTTACTAATTGGGTTGTTTTCTTATTATATTCTAAGAGTTATAAGTAGTTTGCCAAATATATCACAAATAATTTCTCCACTGTACCTTGTCTTTTCATCGTTTTCTTGATATTTTTTGACAACAGTAACTTTTAATTTTAAAGCCCCAAATTATCAATTCTTGTGTTTTCTGGCTTTTTATATTTTTGGTCTACTACCTAAGAAATATTTGTCTACCCTGAGTCACAAATATTTTTTTTTTAGAATCTTTTATAGTTGTACCTACATTTAGGTCTATGACCTATTTTAATTTGATTTTTATATATACAGTAAGATAAGGATTGAGGTTCATTTTTTTCCCTTATGAATATCCTGTTTCTCCTGCATCTTTTGTTGGAGAGGCTATATTCTGACTTTGACACCTTTGTCAAAAATCAATGCCATATATTTGTTTCTGGATTCCCTGTTACATTCCATCAATTGATGTGTCTTTCCTTACACCAATACCATACTGACTTGATTATTACAGCTTTAAAGTATATCTTATAATCAGGAAGTACACTGTTGTTTCTCAGAATTGTTGTGGCCCTTCAAGGTCCTCTGCATTTCCATATCAGTTTAATATCAGCTTCTTAATCTCTTCTTAATCTTTTCAGAAAACCCTGCTGGGACTGTGATGGGATTGCTTTGAGCTTATAGATTAGTTTGGGGAGAAGGACCTGTCAGTAATATTAGTGTTCTGATCCATGCACTCAGTGTATCTGTTTACTTACGTCTTCTCTAAGTTCTATTTAAATGTTTAGTGAGGGGTGTCTGGGTGGCTCGGTGGGTTAAGCCTCTGCCTTCGGCTCAGGTCATGATCTCAGGGTCCTGGGATCAAGTCCCGCATCGGGCTCTCTGCTCAGCGGGGAGCCTGCTTTCCCCTCTCTCGCTGCCTGCCTTTCTGCCTGCTTGTGATCTCTCTCTCTCTCTCTCTCTCTGTTAAATAAATAAATAAAAATCTTTTTTTAAATAAGTTTTGTGATTTTCCATATATAGGTCTTGTATAACTTTTTTGAGTTTCTCCTTACATGTTTCTATTGTGTTTTCATTGCCAGTTGTTTGTTGCTAGCATATGAAACAACTGATTTTTTGTGTACTCCTGTTGCATCCGATGGCTTTTTGAATCTCGTAAGTTTTACAATTTCTTTTTGTAAATTTCTTTGGAATTTCTATGTAGACAGGCTTGCTGCCTGTGAATAAAGGCATTTAACTTATATCCCAATCAGTATAACATTTATATACTTCTCTGTCTACGCCATATTTCACTTGGCTAGAACTCTTGCACATGGCAAATGAAAGAATTGAGCATCCTTGTTCCCAGTCTCGGGGACAAGGAGATTCAGTCCGTCATTATTAAATGTGATGTTAGCCATACATTTTTAGATGCCTTTTATCAGGTTGAGGAAGTTCTCTCTTGTTCAGAGTTTTAGGAGATTTTAGTATCAGTGGCCATTGAGTTGTTTTAAAAGCTGCTTCTGCATCACTTGAGACAATCATATGGTCTTCCCTTTTTTAGTCTGTTAATATGGCGGATTACGTTGGTTTCAAATGTTAATCCAGTCTTTCGTTCTTGGGATTGACCATCACTAGTCAGGATGTATTATTATCATCTTTTGTTGGATATGATTTGGTCAAGTTTTGTTAAGTCTTCTTACATCGATGATTATGAGGGAATATCGATACCATTTCATGTAATGTCCTTGTCTGGTTTTGTATTAGGGTAATGCTAGCCTCATGTAATGTTTGAGAGGTACTTCCTCCTGTTTTCTGCGAGTATTTGCATGAAATTATTCCTTCTTTTTTAGGAGTTTGGCAGAATTCACTATCAGTCTAGGGGGAAGAATTTTTTGAGTTGTTTTTTAAATACAAACTCATATTTAACTTAAATACAACTCATATTTAACTTACCACCTTTTTTGAAGGTTTTAAAGGTTTATTTATTTAGAGACAGGGAGATAGTGGCCTGAGTGTGGGAAGGAGAAGAGGGAGAGAGAGAATTTCAAGCAGACTCCCCTCTGAGTATGGTGGTGGACACAGGGTTCCATCTCATGACCCTGAGATCGTGACCTAAGCCGACAACAGGAGTCAGACTCTCAACCGTTGGAGCCACCTAGGCGCTCCTAACTTGTCTCTTTTTATATTCAAGGTAGGCTATACCATCTTACGTATCCTAGGACCCTTCCACCAGCACGACTTCATTTTCCCCTTTCAAGGTTTTGTGCTGTTGTTAATACATTTTTACCTTTACGTGTGCTATGAATGCCACAATGCATTGTGGGTTTTTTTGTCTTAGACCAGCACTGTCTTTTAAAGAGATAAAAACATGAGAAAAGTCAACATATATTAACCCACAAAGTTATGATTCGCAGTCTCTTTTTTACCTTGTGTAGACTAAGCTTTTCATCTGGTACCATTTTGCACCAGCTTGAAGCATCACCTTGAACATTTATAGTGCAGTGTTTCTGATGATTTCCCTAACCTTTTGCACGCCCCCGAAAGGCTTTATTTTGCCGTCATTTTGGAAAGCTATTTTAGCTGTGTATAAAACTAGTTTGCCAGTTCTATATTTAATTACTACAAAGATGCCTCTCCTCTTTCTCTGGTTTGCACAGTTCCTGACAAGTCGTCTGCTCTCATTCTTTGTTCCATGTGCTTACCGAGTCCCCCCATCTTGTTACACTTTCCTTTTAGCACTTGCTCTCAGCTATTTAATTATGATGTGCCTTGTAGGATTTTCTTCACATTTCTTTCTGTTGGGTTTTTTTAAGCCTTTGTGAATTTGTAGGCTTACAGTTTTTATCAAATTTGAAAACTTTTTGGACATTATTTAAGTATTTTTTTTCTGTTCTTTCATTTCTCGTGTCCTATCCCAAGAGTGCACTGACACATCTTTTTTAGCCTGCAGGATACTGTCCTACAGTTTATTAATGCTGGGTTCATCATTTCCATTATTGTTTTCCTGTCTTTAATTTTAGATTTATTTCCTGTGTCTTCAAGTCTGTTACCATTTTTTTTCCTCCAGAGTCTAGCAAAGTGATAATTCAATCCAGTTTTTCGTTTCTCATCTAGGACATCTCAGACTTTATCTCTTAGAGTTTTATTTGGGACTTTGTTTTTCTTATACCTCCCATTTATTTCCCTATTATGCTTCTCTCTCTACCTTTTGAACCTTGAGACTACATCTTAATAGTATTTATCACAGTATTCTTCTATTCTGTCATCTGTGTCACTTTCTGACTCTTTTTATTCATTGTTTTTTCTCCTAGTAATGGGTTATAATTTCCTTGTTCTTCTCACGCCAGGTTGGTCTGACTCATAAGCAGTGATCTTTTCCAGGCTAGCTTTTAAGCCAAGCCTGGCCACCCTAGCCTTTGTGCTACAGAGGCAGTAACCGCCCAGACACGCCTGGCCACCACCACATCTCTTAGGAAGCCTTTCCGTCCTGCCAGCTGAGGAGGCAAAGTACGTTGAGCTCCTGCGAGCCTGCAATCACTTCATCTGACCTCTTCCACTGTCTGTTTCCCTGGCCTCAACATTTTCCTCACATACATGTGCTTCCTCTTTGATGGATTTTCCCACTGGATGCAGAATTTTAAGATACCTTTTTGTTTTTCATTTTGCCATTGGGATGTATTGTTTCATTGCCTTTTTGCCCCTGTAGCCTCTTAGAAGGCAAGGATTATTCTCCTGTTTGTTCCTCTGTATGTAATGTTTCTCCCCGCTCAGTATTTTTAAAGGGTTTTCTGTCACTGGTTTTTCTGTGATTTGAATGTGCTCTGCCTTCTTATGTCCGATTATTCGTGCATGTTTATGAGTTTTCATCATACTGGGATTCATCAAGACACAAATTTATGCATTTATTATTATTTTTTGTCTCTAGATGTCCCATTTATTTCTACTTATATTTTCTTTTCTCTTATCTTTCTTTTCATGAACTGTTTTAAAGTCAGTCTTATTAATTCCATCATCTCTGCTGTTCTTAAGGTCTTTCTAAAGACTGATTTTTCTCTTGGTTATGGGTCATATTTCCTACATCTCCCTATGTCTAGTAATTGTTGACGGATACCAGACCATTGGAATTTTACACAAATGCCTGGATTTTGTTGTCTTCTCTGTATTTGCTAGCTTTTGTGGGTTTACCTTTGACTGTTTTTGAAATGTCTACTGAATGCCTGGCTATTCAGTGATGACACGGTTCTTGACTGGTTAGAAACTGGATGTCTCTCAGCTCTGAGTGAGCTTGGGGAATCACTGGGCATGCAGACCTCCATTTGTTTTCTGCTTGTTCTCGCAGACGTTAACCTTACACACACATTGCTTGTACTCCACAGCAGACTCGACTATGGATTTTGTGTAGCTTCTTTCTCACTGGGGCTCATCCTGTCCTGCAAATGCCATTTACCTCATCCTCTGCAAAGTCTGCTTTTCACTCGCCAACAGTGAGACCTGGGTTATGCTTGGGATCAGTCCTTTCCTACCGGTGATGTTCCACAAAGTGCCCTTGGGCAGAAGGCGGTTGGTTTTAGGGCTCACTCATTTGTTTCTGTCTTCACAAAGATCTTTGTCCTCTACTGCCCATTGTCCAGTAGCTAAAGAGAATTCTGTTATATACTTTTCCCAGTTGTCTTTTTTTTTTTTAAAGATTTTATTTATTTGTTAGAGAGAGAGAGAGCGAGCACAGGCAGACAGAGTGGCAGGCAGAGGCAGAGGGAGAAGCAGGCTCCCTGCCAAGCAAGGAGCCCGATGTGGAACTCGATCCCAGGACGCTGGGATCATGACCTGAGCCAAAGGCAGCTGCTTAACCAACTGAGCCACCCAGGCGTCCCCCAGTTGTCATTTTTTTGTTGTTGTTTTGTGTGGTTTTGCCCAGTTGTGTACAGCAAGAGGGGTAAGTCTGGTCCCATGAACTTTTTATCCTTATTTTCTAGTTAAATTTTTAATTAGTTTAATATTTTTTATTTAACTATGATTACATCAAGGATTTATTTTGATACAATATTAGATGAAAATCTAGTTTTTCAATATAGTATGAAGGCTGTTTTTGCATTTTTTTTCATATATACTGCTACAGAGGATATCCTTTTGTCAAAGACTTCTGCATTTCCCTTTTTTAAAAGGAAATTTCTAAAGAAGGAACTATGGTACTTTAAAAATTATCTTAGTATCTATTGCCAATTGCCCTGTGAAGAGTTGCTTTCTGATTACACCCCAGCTACCAGTGTATAAAGATACTCACCTCCCAACCCTTTCAGTGACAATGCTCTTTCTGGATATGCTAAATTGTCTCTTTATGTTTTTATCTTGCTCTCATTGATTATTGTAAGATGGCATGTTTTCATGAACTGTATTCATTTATATTCCTCTCATTTTAATTATCTGTGTCCTTTCCCCCTTTCCTCTTGTGTTTTAGTCTTTTATTATTTTATTTGATTTCTCTACATCTGTATGCCATCTTTTTCTCTAACTAGTGCCCAACACAGTGACTTTAAAATCATTAATACTCACTAAATGGAAAGTTGATTCAAAGCCAAGGTAGAAACTGAGACGGAATACCCAGAGATTTAGGTAGAAAATCAGGAGAGAGATGTATCACCAAAGCCAAGGAACATGTTCAAGGAGGAGCCCAACAGCCAACGTTCTCAGGTCCAGATCAGGACAGACTATAAAAGATCATTGGATTTGGCAATTAAGAGATAGATCCTTGGTTAATCTTAGCAAGAATTAGTTCTATAAGGTAACAAGGGTAGACATGAGAGGATAGCAGATTGAGAAATAGAGTTCTTTTCCTTAAGCACCATTTTTTTAACTGATATTTATATAGAAATTTGGCTGGGCGACAAATCGAAGAATATGGTCCAAATAAAGATCTAGAAGCCTGCATGTATTATTATTGATTTAGGTAGGATCTATATCTTTTATATAGTAGATAAATAAGTAGTAGGCTTGACATTATTTTTGAAAAATTTAGAAATCTAAACAATATTTTCATCCCATTAGAGGATTGCTGTAAATCTACACAGAGATCACAGGGGTTCCTTCATCCAAGCTAGTGGTATTTTGAATAAAGCATGGGAGAAGTTATTTTGACCCAGACATTTTTCAGAATGGCTTTACTGATGATGCATGCTTCTTTCTACTTCTCATTCTCATTTGGAGGGTAATGCATTAAGAAAATATATCTCCCTATATAAAATGAATAAATTTTGAAATATCCCTGAGTAATTGTACGCATTGGTTTGATTCTTGGCATACTATCTTGGATCATTTGTAAGACATATTTACCATTTCTGCAGTCAGAATTCCTTTGATAGTTGATGGTTTATCATAGCTTGAATTGACAACTTTTTTTTTTCTTAGTATTAACTTAAAATGATAATGGAGTTCCAATCAGGACCATCTTAGATTTTATAAAATATGACAAGATAGTAGAGAACATTAGAGTTTAGAAACTGTCTGCCAAGTATTTTAGTTTTACTATAACTAATGTTAAGCCAGTCTTTTTTTTGCAATTGTTGAGTCATATTCCCTCCTGCTCTTTATTGTGACAATGGGTTATGCATAAAATAGATCTTAAAATAATGATAGACTCTTCAGTGGAGGTGGAAAAAGGGAAGAAATCTGTCAGAAGAAATCTGTTTTTTATTTTGCTTAAATTATGATTTGTTGTGTGAGGAACAAGTCTTCGTTAACCGTCAATCTTAGACATTTGTTGGAGCGCCAAGAGTCCATGATCCATGTGAAGGTGTAATTAATTTCTGATCTTGTGGTCCAGGATACACTGATGGGTTCTTTTCTTTAATCACAGACATGTATTGAGTACCTACTGTGATATCTAGCTGTGTACCCAGCACCATCAAGATCTTTCCTAGTTCTTGGCGGATTTCTTAATACAGTGAAACAGTACATTGAAAGTCAATTCATAGTGCCGGGAACCTGCTCCTTCCCCATATGCGTCGTTGAACGGAGATGAGATGGGCAGTTTCGTAAATAAGGAGCTAGTCTAAATGGAGAGCTGAGTGTGTGGCCGCGGTGAGCTCCCAGGAAATGCCTGTTGACTGCGGAGTGGTCTGTCTTGTAGGTGATGAAGAGAAGTGAATGAGAGTGTGGTTTAAACGATTATATGAGGGGAGGTTGGTGTTGTGGTTATTACTGAAGTAAGGGGAGGTAACGGCAGGTTCTCAGTCCTTTTGGCCATTACTAAAGTGAAAACTTGAAGCCTTATGATTTATCATTGTAGAAAACCTTGATCAAACTTTGAAAACATTTCTAGAGATCTGAGGAAGCCAGGCTGGTTGTAGAATGTAACAAGCTCCCATCCATCAGTTTTGGCAAATCAGCAGTCCTTTCTTTGAAATCAAATGTAAATCAAATAATTAAGTAGAAATACTACATCTCTGTTGTGTACATTTATTTTAATCATGTCTCAGTGCCTCATCCTTGAAAGAGTGAAGCAACAGTATAGCGAGGGGGAAAATGCAGTCTGATGATACATACTTTTTTCCTCTAGTAACTGAAGGTTAAATGGGTAGCAAGCAGAATGCCTTAAACAAGATTGGTATATTGATTAAAACGCTGATTTAACAGCTCGCAGTCTCCCCTTGGAAACCTGGAGAAGATAAGCCAGCTGCTGTGTAAGAGTGCTCCGTGTCCGCTGAGAGTACACTATCTATCATCACAATATGGTGATGAGAGGTGTTTTATGTTTGTGTTAATTTCCCCCACTAAATCAGTAATTATTACAATCCTGTCCCTGCTGTTTACCCTGCAGCTGTTTTTCCATTTGTCGAGAGAGCGGGTGTTCTCCGAGGACCGCACACGTTTCTATGGTGCAGAAATTGTCTCTGCTTTGGACTATCTACATTCCGGAAAGATTGTGTACCGTGATCTCAAGGTAAAAAAAAAAAAAAAGTAATCAAAATTTGTTTTTGCAGAGACTATAGGGACAAACACAAAGTAATTACAAAGTTACACAGTTTGGAGAAAAGCAGATTTAGTTGGGAAAAAAAAGCAGTCTGTTTAAGAACCTAGTTCATTGCATTTGACAGGAATTCCATTCACTGAAACGGACGTAGGTCCTTCATGTCTGAGTTTTTGATGTGGGCCCTAATTTCTGCTTGACGGCTCTGACCTGCCCATGACAGTTTCATTTTTCTGGAAATTTACGAGCAATGGTAAATCTCCAATTAGGAGTCAAGTGACTTTGGCAGGGACATTCTAAAGTAAGTTTCATTATTATATTTTACTGTCCTGTGATGTGTTATGGAAAAACTTTTATCATATGTAAGGTATTTATTGTGGGTGGAAGTATTTCATTTGATTTTGGTCTTCACTTTGTGGTGGGTTTAAATACCGGGAGCATTTTAATACAGGCTTTTTGATTCGTTCCTTTTCCATTTCAAAAAGCGCCATGTTGTTTTTTGGACAGTAGTGACTTGATTCTCTGAGTTCCTTCCTTATGAGACCCTCGGAATAGCTCAGGGGTTGGCATACTTTCTGTAAAGTCCAGAAAGGCTTGGATGCCCGTAGTCGCTTCTGTAATGCTCCACTCTGCCCCTGTAGGGCGGTAGATGCCCGAGTTAGCACTTTATTTACCAAAATAAGCAGTAGGCTAGATTTGCTCATGGGCCATAATTTGCTGAGCCCTGGAGTAGCTCATAGAAGGTCGTAGTGAAGCCCATGACACTGTTTTGAATTAGATCGGCCACGTTAAGGAAATGTGCACCATGATGCATTTTGAACACATTCTAAATGTGACTATGGTACTTTTATAAAAAGTAAATCATATAGTAATCTTGACTTATTAAGATTTTATAAAGAGTTGCTTAATTTAGTAAATATTAGTTCACTTAAAGTATGATTTGATTTGGAGAAATAGAAATCTTTTATGAAATCCCATCTGTATGAAATATATCTCCATACCCTAAAAGAAATTATAGTTTACACCTCGCTCCTGCCTCACTCCTTTTAAACACCTGTGGTTCCTAAGTTAACTAAGCACTACTCTGGTTCTCTCAGGGTGTTGTTATCATGTACCTTTAGTCTGTGAATGACCCTAAGGCATAACCCTCTCACAAAGTACTATCTGTACGTGGACAGTGAGATTTATAGTATGTATGCTTATATGATGTATTATGCGTTCAAGTTTAAAAGAAGCTATAAATACTCTATTTAGGAAAAATGAACTGTGCAACTCTGAACCACCAGATCGGGGATGAGCTGATGTCCAAATGCCAAAGTGCACCAGAGATCAAGAGTACGATTATATTTAGCCTGAAGTCTTTATAACTAGGAATGTGACAGAATTAAGCCCCTGTAGTTTAGGTCTGTGTGGCCCAGTAATCCTATGATGTTTACATGTCTTGAATCTAGATGTTTTTTCAAGAAAGTAGTTCCATGGCATGATGAAACTTACAAGTTATGTTGCATTTCCAGACTTACTTAGAAATAGTTAGCTCTTCTCTGAGGCTGCTTTCCCCTTGCCTGAAGTGTTATCTTTTATGGAGCCCTAGTTGTAGGAAAAAAGGGGGGTGTTTCCTCAATTTAAGGAAGTGAGAATAATTTGGAGGGACTCAGTAACTTTCAAAATGCTTGAGCTGGAAGCAGGAACTATTAACCCAAAGAAACAAGGGAAAGAATGCCCATTTGATCACCAGGATTGATTAAGGAATGATATAATGGGGATGGTCTTGGTCAGTAGTCTTTGTTAATCATTCCTTCTGAGATGAATGGACATGTTGGTATATCAAAATGCATTTAATAAGAGTTTCATTGCCGTGTCCTTTCTGATGTTGGAGTTGGACCAAAATTCTTTTTTTTTTTTTTTAAAGATTTTATTTATTTATTTGTCAGAGAGAGCAAGCGAGCACAGGCAGACAGAGCGGCAGGCAGAGGCAGAGGGAGAAGCAGGCTCCCTGGCGAGCAAGGAGCCCGATGTGGGACTCGATCCCAGGACGCTGGGATCATGACCTGAGCCGAAGGCAGCTGCTTAACCAACTGAGCCACCCAGGTGTCCCATGGACCAAAATTCTTAAACAGAATTTTGGTATGTGTGAATACCAGGCCATGTAGTTACCATATGCATATCCACTGACGTCACTAGACAGTGAGGTGGTCTCTGCTCTCCTAAGTTTACTTTTTTAAAATATAGTATTTAACTTCATTATTAAAACGTAGTATTTAATATAGTATTGACTTCAGGTCTAAATAATTATATAGCACAGGACAGAAGCCACACACACGCACACCAGGAAGAATACACGTAATGTTAAAAGCCAAGCATTCAGCTTTATACAAGTGTTACCAGTATCCGTAGCGCACAGGCTGACGCGTAATAGAATGAGATCCTGTTGGTGGGCCGACATTTCAGGTTGTTTCATACTCGACAGGTGAGGTCATGGAAACCTGGAAGTCTGGCAGGTGTCTTACTTGAAGTCCAGGACTAAGTTGGTGACATGGGCAAGATTATGGAAACCATGAATCTTAGCTCCAGGCCCAGTGTCCTGCTTCTTACATACCCTTCTGCCTTTCTAGAGTTGAAATCTGCGTGGAGAAGGAATGCATTAGATTAGCTCTGGGAGATCTTTGTAAATCTAAAAGTCGAATGAAGCTGCTAAAGATAAGAGATTGGATGTTTTGAATATATTTATACCAGATACATTAAAAACCGCATCATCAAAAACAGATTTAGGTACCCAGTATAATTGATCAGGCTCAGATTTGTCTTGATCATCTCCTTACTAATGACCTTATGTTTATTCAAATGCAAATCTATCTGATGCCCGTCATAGCTGTGCCGCCCAAGAAAATCCGTACTTTTTTGCTGA
>RCUC01057103.1:0-11207 GCA_003697995.1 Taxidea taxus jeffersonii | reverse complement strand
CCCCCCCAGGCCCTCTGCTCAGCTTCCCGGCCCCTCCCTCGTCGTACCCCAGAGCCAGGGGGAGCCTGCGGGGCAGGCCTGGCCGGTCTCCCTGGAGCTCCTGCTGCCCTGGGCACACTTTCCTGTGGCCTGTCTCAGCCACAGCACCCTCTGAACCTCTGCCTGGGCTGACCCCTCCGGCTGGCTGGCTCCCGTCCCCACGAACACCCCAGCCCCAGGATAAGTCCTCCTGGCAGATCCTCCCCTGAGACAAGCCTCTCCTGGGAGGTGCCGGCCACACACTCTCACAGTGGGCCCCTGTGACAAATGTCCTCTCTCCAGCTCCTCCTGGTCCTTACCTGTCCCCAGAGGTCGGAGCCATCTCCAAGGACTCAGGGTCCAGCCCAGGCCCAGCACATAGCAACACCCAGGACTGCCAGGCCCCAGGTGAGGCTCTCGTGCAGGCTGTGAATGCGGAGCCGGGCAGGGCCTGGGGTGTCCCTCACGAGCCCAAACGTAGGCCCGGGAGAAAGGGCTGCCGCCTGACCATACCCTCCGTCCGTAGGAGCGAGCTGGCTTGGAGAAATCGAGAGGTTATCAGTGAGCAAGAAAGAAGGAAGGAAGGAGGGGGAAAGGGAGAGAAGATAGACGGGAGGGGGAAGGCCTGAGGACGAGACCGCTGGCCCCTTCCGGACCGGCAGACCCCAAACTGCGACGCTCGCTGGGAGGCCTTGCCTAAAATCATTCTGAAACGTCTGATTTCCTGCCCTGCTCTGTGAGGCCTTCCCCTGGCTGTGGCCCCGGGTAGACCCCCGAACCGCAGCCGCCACCATCACTGTCCACAACCGTGGTCAGAGCAAGAGGTGCCCAGGCCTGCATCTGGCAGAGGCCATGAGGCCACTGAAGTCAGGAGAGGTCGGGGCCGAAGGTTGCACGCTGAGCTGTGGGAGAGCAGGGGTGCAGCAGGATGGGCATAGCCCGGGTCCTCCCGGCTCGGGGCACAGTGTGGGGCCCATATAGGGGTGGCCTTGACCCAAGGTCACCACGGGGCTCCTCGGGGCAGCCCTAAGCCCCTTCTCACTGCCCCCACCCTGACGGACAGTGAGTCAGCCCCACAGCTTGGTCTGAGGCCTCGGGCTGTGGTGGTGTTTCCAGTTGTGGAGAGGGGGGGACAGCTGCTTGTTTTTCCTGCAGTTACTGGGGGTGGGGGTGGGGGCGGGACCAAGGAAGCTGACCCTGATGGTTCTCACACTGGTGCGGGCTTCCCGGGAGCCCCTGAAGGACAGGGGGGCCTCAAGGACAGGCCGCCGGAGGGGGGCGTGTGGGGCCTCCCCGCCACACTCCTGGGGCAGCCAGCCAAAGCCAATTCCACAGGCCAGTTCCTGGAGCGGGATGTTGGGGTTTCCGAGGTCGAGAAGGAACTGGCAAAGCTTGATTCATGATGTCACTGGCCCAGCCCCAGCTCTGGCCCAGGCCCCCACCCGGCCACCGCCTCTCGAGGGCCAGGGGCACCCTGGGACCGCTCAGAGCCACCACCATCAGGACTCAGGTACCTGTCCCAGAGCAGCCCTAGGCATCCCTACCCCTCAACACCCGGATCTTGACTGCTGGGGCCACCAACCTGGGGAGGCCCTCGGAGGCGGGGACTGAGTCTCCCTGGCTTCTGGGACGGGCCAAGGTGGCTTTGAGGGGAGGTTTCCTGAACCAAGGGAACATGTTTCCAAGATGCAGTGATTCACCCGTGCTGGGAGGCCTTCCCGAGACCTGCCGACCCTCCTCCCAGCAGGCCCGGGGGCTCAGCCCCCAGCGGGGCTGGAGCCCCCCGCCCGGCCTGGGATCAAGGTGGGGTCAGTGGGGGGGTGCATGTCATCTGCCGCCTAGAGTCGAGGACCCCTCCCAGTGGGAAGAGGGTGGACGACAGGGGCCATCTTCCCCCTTTCTGGGATTTCCAGTTTTCTGCCACAAACACTATTTTTTTCTGGAACTTTTTAATGAAGTATAACCCACAGGAAAGTAGATACAGAAATATACAGCTCGACGAATTTTCACAAACCGAACCCTGCACGTAGCCGGCACAAGATCGGAAACAGAACACGGCCCGCTCCCAGGAGCCTTTCGATCCCCGCCTGGCTGCTGTCCCACCCTGGGGGCCACGCTCCCGACTGCCACGACCGTGGATTCGTTTTGCCTGTTGCATACCCCACATGAATGGCTCACACGGCCTGTCCTCACATCAACCGGTCACACAAAGCCTGTCTGGCTCCTTTGTTCAACATTGTGTTTGTTAAAAAAAGAAGAAGGAGAAGGAGGAGGAAAAGAAAGAAAGAAACCCCAAAACCAAAGAAGACAATGTGTGGGGTATGTCCTGTAGCTTGATTGCAATAATCCCAAATACAACCACTTTCTATGTATCGGTTCTACTTTAGGAAAGCTGGGAAAAAGGAATGCGTAAGCAAACAAACAAAAATTGTGTCTGTGAGGTTCACCTACACTGTTGTGTGTGGGCATAACTCATGTAACCCTCTTACAAAATTCTGAGTATTTTTCAGAGCAATCTGAAAAAAAGAAAAGTCAAGGGGAAAGTACAGACTTCCTCTATGCTGCCTTCCCCACCCCTCCGACTAAAATCTCCCGTCTGTCACAGATGACGAGCCGATGGGGCCCGTTATGGTTCATAAAGTACGCAGCTGACATTAGGGTTCACTCCCGGTGGGGTACATTCTACGGGTTTGGACAAATGAACCTATAAAGTATTTTCACGGCCCTAAAAATCCTTGGTGTTTCACATCTCTATTTACTTCTCTCCACCCAGCCCCTGGCGACCACTGGTCCTTTCACCGTGCCCATATTCCGGGCCCTTCCCACTTTGTGACAGAGTGGGGACCCTACAGTATGGGGTCTTGTCACACAGACTTCTTTCCCTTACGGATGTGCATTTAAGAATCCCCTCCGTCTCTGACCGCTCTCTCCTCTTCAGTGCTGAGTAATATTCCATCGTCTGTGTGGACCACGATCTATTTACCAGCCCACCACCTGCCGGATACCTTGGTTGGTTCCAGGTTGTGGCAATTACGAGTAAAATTGCTAGAAACATCTTGTGGGCAGGTCCTTAGGTAGACATCAGCGTTTCGCTCTTCTGAGTAAACACCGAGGAGTGCGAATGCTGGATTTTAGGGAAAGAGTATGGTTGGTTTTGATGACGCCGTCAGCTAAGGGTCCAATTCTTGATTTCAGCTCAGGCCGTGATCTCAGGGTTGTGGGATCGAGCCCCGTGTCGGGCTCCGAGCTCAGAATGGAGCCTGTTTGAGAGTCTTCCCTCTCTCTGCTCCCCCCAACTTCTGTCTCTCTTTAAAACAAACCAAATTTTTTTTAAAAAATGAGGTCGCCCCCCACAGTGGCTGCACCCTTCTGTGTGTCCCCAGCCACCCACGTGTGTTCTTTCATCCACATCGTTGCCAGCACTGGGCGCGGTGGGTGGTCTGGATTTCGCCCTTTCTCAGACGTGTGTCGTGGTGTCTTATTTTAATTTGCAGTCCCCCGATGATACAGAAGGGGAACATCTTTTCAGATGCTTATTTCTCATCTTTGGTAAGTTGTATTTTCAGATCTTTGCCCCTGTTTTTAGTTTGCTCTCCTATCACGGAGTTAAGGTTCTGTGTACTCAGCACAGTGGCCTTTTAGCAGATACGTTTTGCGATGGTTTTCTCCCCACTGTGGCTCGTCTTCTCACTCTCATGACTGTGTCTTCCTAGGGCAGAAGTTTCTAGGTGTGAAGCATCTGGCTTATCCATTCTCTCCCTTACGGACCGAGCCCTTGGTGCTGTGTCTACAACGGCATCACCAAACCCGAGGTCGTCGGGGTTTTCTCCTCCGTGATCTACTAGGAGTTTATTACGTAAAGTTCTGCGTTTGACACATAGATATATGTCCCTTCCTGAGTTGATTTTCGTGAAGACCATAAGGTCCGTGTCCAGATTTGCCGTTTCGCACGGGATGCCCTGGTGTCCCGGTGCCCTTTGCTGAGGAGCCGGTCCTGGCTCCATCGTGTGTCTGCTCCTTTGTGAGATCGGCGACTATGTTTACATGGGTCTGTTTCCAAGCTCTCCGTTCTGCTCTGTGATCTGTTTGTCCTTCGCCAACACCACCCTGTCTCGATCGCCACAGCTTTCCCATGTTGTGTGCTGTGCCGGAGTCTTCGTGCAATGCTCTTTTAACTTAAGAAAAACGATCGATGCTATTTTGAAGAGTGGCCATGTAGGAAGGGCTGCGCCTGCAGCTGGCCTGCTGTGTGGGGTGTGTCCCCATGGTCCCTGGAGGTGACTTCTAGGCCCCTGCGAACCTCTGGGAGGCAGGGTGGGGGTGGGGAGGTTTGCTTTCCAGGCCTGCAGTGAGTGAGCGTGTGCATGTGCCGAGAGGGGAGGCGGGAATTCCTCGCTGGATTTGACTATTAAGCATTTCGTTAAGCAGCTGGGGTGGGGATCCCCACTGCTGCGAGGTGGACCTCTCCCACTGTCGGCTTCCCATAGCCATTCTAGAGAGCAGTCCCCAACAAGGCTTCCGTGGCTGGGACGGAGGAGGGAGACCTGTCCCCGTGAGACCTTGGGCAGGTCGCTCCATTCTCTGAGCTCTCCTTGGCTCACCTGCAAACAAGGGACACGGACCCCCTGGCGGGTTAGCAATCACCCTAGTTCCACGGCTCTCAGAGAGGGAGGGGGGCCCCTTGCAAACTAAAGCGCCAGGCAGACTTGTGAACGTTAATACCAGCCAGAGTGTAATACATGAACCCGGCTTCCCGGGGCTCCATCGGGTGGTCCGAGAAGGCAGGGGAGATGGGCTGTGCGGGGAGGTCTCCGGGCAGCCCTGCCCCTCACTCACAGGCCAAGGGAGCAGGGATCCCAGGGGCTGGAACTGGCCAGGCACACTGGCCGCGGCGGGTGCTGGGTCCTGGGACACAGCTCTTCCTGCCTCTGGGCTCCGGCCTGCTCCCTAGCCACCCAGCTGGCGAACAGCCTTGCTGCCCACATGGAAGCACCCGGCCAGCGGCTGCAGAGAGCTCCACCCAGGCGCCTGGCTCTCAGGCCCCCGGCAGCCCTGTAGGTCCCCTTCAGCCTAGGAGCAGGTGAGAAGCAAGGCACTAAGGCGGGTGCCCACCCAGCTGCCCGCCCCACCCCTGCCCGGCCCCCACTGCCTCTGGCGAGCATCAGGCAGCCCGAGACAAACACCAGCCTCCCTCTGCCAAGCACCCCAGGCCTTCCCTCCCTGGACCCTCTCCACCGGGGGGGCCCACCCTGACCCCCACTGCACAGGTGGAGACTGGGGCCTGGGAACTGAGCACAGTGGTGACCTCCTGACCCCGTGAACTGCACCCTTCCCACAGCGTGTGGCCCAGAGCTCACCTGGTCAGCTTGGTCCCGGGATCCGAGGGACAGACGCTTCTGGTCAGCCTCCCACCCATGCTTTCATTTGTTACATGAATTCATCTCATTTCGGAACACCCAGCAGGCCTGCAGGGGGCCGGGGCACTCTCCCTCACGTCTGGATAAGGAATCGGAGGCCCAGAGCTCTGCAGCAGCCTGGTCAGAGCCACTTGGCCAGAGAAGGGTGGCGAAGGCTGAGTTAGAGCCCCTGGCTCCAGGGCCTGGCTCTCTCTGACGACCCTGAACTTGACTCCGTCAGGGACTGCAGGGGCCTCTTCGGGGCCTTCCCCCACTGGGGCCTAGACCCGTCATCAGCCTGTGAGCCCCTACCCCTGCTCAGTCTCTAGACGGTCACCCCTCATAGCAGGTGCACCTGGGCCTCTAGCCGCCAGCCTGGCCTGAGTGTCCCCTGATGCCAACGCTCCCACCCGCAGAGTGGGAGCCGGCGCTGCCTAGAGCCTGGCGGGTGCTCCGTTAAGGACATTTTAGGGAATAAGACTGGAAAAGGAGGAAGGGGTACAGCATGACAGCTCTGAAACTCCAAGTCTTGGAGTCTGGCCCTTGTTCTCTGGGCAGTTTGGGAGCCACGGAAGTTTCTGGAACTTGGAGGAGGGCTTGGAGGGACGTCACCCAGTGGGCCACGGGAGTCCCTGTAACTCACAAGCTGCTCTTGGGACTTCTGTTCCCTTGACTGGGAGGAAATTACCCTAGTAGAGGCAGGAGTGACACTTCGCCAAGCCGAGGGGACGCGAGGCCCAGTGGGTGCTGTGCTCACAGCAGGCAACCAGTCTCCAAGGCTTCGTCTGAGACTTGGCACCCAGCTGTGTCCCTGGATGTGAGGACCGGGGCGCTCTTGGGGACTGGACAGCTCCTCACGTGACAGACCTGGGGATGAGGCCCAGGCTGGCCAGCGGTGGAGCCTTGCAGCCTGGGCCGGACAGTGCACAGTAGGCCTGAGAGAATCACTCGTTAGGTGGGAGAAGCCAACCCCGGTTCCGAAGGAGGACATTTTCAAAACTGGCCAAACTATTTGCAGGTAACAGGTTCATTGAGGCAGGTGGCTGTCCCATCCGTTTTTACAAGGAGCTGTGCCCTCCCCGTCTCCTCGTCCTCCGAGGCCTGGCTGTAGCCAGGGAGCCAGCAGAGCCCGTGGGCAGCAACTGGGCGGCGGTCTGGTCCGACGCGGGCCTTCCTCAGTGGGAGCCCTGGCCTCACTTTCCCCGCTCACTCCATCGCCCCATCTCCAGGGCCACCACTCGGCCTCCTCCGAAGAGGGTGGTCTCCAGGGACCTGGTTAAGTTGCTGCTCTCCTGCGGTGTCCGGCAAGCCAGTGGCTTCTCTCTGGGCCTCAGTTTCCCTCTGTAGGAGGAAGCAGCTCTTCCCAGACTCTAGCTGGACAGGATCCTGTGATTCCCTGCCCTGGCCCATCATGCACCAGTGTCCCCTTGTGCTCTGACCACCAGTGGGCTAAGGAGGCAGCCCCAGGGTGAAGGGCAGAGCCCCAGGGGACAGGGGCCTCAGGGCCGGCCAGATGGAAACTGTTTCTGGTCCTTGGGGGCTAAACTCTCTCCGAGGGGAGAGAGTGCAGGCAGGGTTGAAGCCAGAAGGATGGCTGGAGTCCTCTGTTGCCCCAGTGGCCTCTCCCCTGTGTCTTTCAGAGGGATCCCCCTCCCGGGACTTCTCCCCCCAGGCCCAAGCAGGGAGGGGTCTCCTGACCTCAGTGCAGCACAGACCATATCTCTCTGCCCCCACCAAACTCCCTGGCCTTCCAGCTGACCTGCCTGACCTCAGACCCCACCTGAGTCCTTTTCCCTTTTGTCCACCAGGCTGACTCCTACTCATCTTCCAAGAAAAAGCTCCAGAGCCCCTCCTCCAGGAAGCTCTCCCTCCTTCCTCCCTGTGAAAGGCTCTGATGAGGAAGACCCATGGGCCATGGGAGCCCTGTCTGGGGGTCATGGAGGCTTCCTCTAGGAGATGATGATGGTTTAAGTGAAGAGAGGCAGGAAGGAGCTGAAGGAGGAAGGCCAGGCAGGCCTGTCAGAGGACCCTCGCTGCTCTGAGCTGACTCGGGGTTTACTGGCTTATATCCTCGCTCCCCTTTCTGGGCTGGGGAGCCTTTGGGGACAGGGCTGGGCTGAATCCTCTCCAAGGACCTGGTGCCCACGGGAGGCGCCTGATCCTGCTGGCAGTGTGGGTGAATGAACGAGGAGGAAGGAGTAAGTCAGATGGTCTGGGAGCCCCTCGCCAGTGGGCCGCATCCTCTGGGAGGGGCCCGTGGGGCACAGGGGTATATCAGGTCCGCCACGGCTGGTGGCTGTGACGCGGCTCCCATGTTTTTACAGTGGTGGGGAAAGGAGTTCTGGAGCCCCCACTGGTCCCAATCCTGGCTCCAGCCTTCCTCCGTCTAGGACTTTGCTCACTCGGGTTCCCTGTGCTCTGCAGGACGACGGGACGCCGCCCGCCAGGCAACAGCGCCCAGCCAAAGCATCAGGGCCGGCGCGCTAAGGCCTGGGAAGACGAGGCTGTGGGGAGACCAGGGACTCACACGGGCCGGGGCTCCCCAGCTTCCCCTCGAGGCTGTCCAGGGGATCATGAGACCTCTCGTGCCAGTTCTGGGGCGACGCCAGGAGCAGGTCGGGACCGCACAGTGCTGCGCCCAGCTGGCACACAGCTCCGAACCCCTCAGTACTGGGCGCTGCCCCGGGGCAGGGACGGAAGCCCACGGGAGGGGGGTCCCGAGGGGGAGGGACACAGACCCCAGGCCCAGTGAGGGACAGAGGGGCCAGCCGGGCCTCTGGGCAAGGAGGCCAGAGAAGGGGGATTAATTAGTTACTGTCTGAACAAGGTCGCTTTTGGAGAGCAAAAGCAGGGAGGTGCTGAAAATCATTTAAATCGTCCATTGCTTGAATGTCTATTTCTTGACCAGTTTTATCATAGGGGTGGGTCTCCCAAGTAGTCCTAGTCAAAACTGTTTTTATTCTTAATTAATTAATATAGCTATTATTTATAATTATTTCTAACTGTGAATATTTATGTTATATTACATATATTTATATAAATATAATTTTATGATTATATTATTTGTAAGTTTTATATATATATATATTTTACAGATTTATGTGTTGGGGGGCAGAGGGAGAGACAGAATTCCCGGCAGACGCCCCACTGAGCGCAGAGCCTGACCCGGGGCTCCAGCCTGCGACGCCGAGGTCAGGACCGGGGCCCAAATCAAGAGCTGAACTGAGCCACCCAGGTGCCCCGAGGTTCAAGGCCTTTTAAAACCAGTACGACTATTTACCACATAGTTGAGACCAGTCACATTCGTGCACATCAAGCCGCACTGAAAGAGCAAGGCCGTCCCCGTGTATCGGTCACCGGGACATGAAAACCTAACAAAGGTAGGATGTGGCGTCTCAATCACACCACGTCTTTGAGCCCCATCTGCCCCTTTGTCCCGGTGTTTCTCTGCCCAGTGTGTGTGTGTGTTTAATAAGGCCTAATTATTTTTAGCTGATTTCCGTCCGTTTTCCTGTAGCCTTCAAAGTTGCTTGTAACGATCCCCAAAGGTGAGCGTGCCGGCACCTCCCGCCCGTGCCTCTCGCCGGGGACGGTGTTTTGGTGGACGGGGTCCTCTCCCCGCGGCCCGGGGCGCCCGCTGAGCCCGAGCCAGCCCTGCCAACGGACGGAGGGAGGTCTCGGTTCTAATATTTTACACTGAAATGTGGAAACACTTCAGCCCGAGCGTTCCCCCCGCTGCCTTCTGTCCTCTGTCCGGGCGCAGATATTCCACAACCAAAGACGAACGGTAAAAGGCAAATCTCATTCCAACAAGTTATCTCCGTTTATGGTTCTTCTAAATGACTATTCAGATTTACGTGCGGGGAAACTGGGGGGCTTCTCGATCCCCTCTCATTTCGATCCAGAAGATAAATTTACCAGGTTAGTAAGTAGGACCCCCCCGGCCCACCCCAGCTGCCCCAGCCGAGCGGTTCCAGCCGCGACCATCCGACCACCGTCCGGGAAATCTCGCTCCGGCCGGGGGGCCAGCTGTCCTTCCTCCTCGCTTCCTTCCATGGGGATGGCCGTGAAAACGCCTTCTGGTTCGCAAGCCGCGTTTCCAGGAGGGTTTCCGACGCTGAAGTCGCTCGGCGCTCCTTTCGCTAAAATAGTCGCTGAAGATTCCCAGCTGGTTTCCCCACTGAATCGCGGGGGAGAGTTGGAGGAACCCCGTCCACAAACACTCGACAGCGAGCGCCCAAGGCCTCCTGGCAAGCCGAGGGCCGGGGGACAGCGGGCAGCACGCGTTCTGTCGCCCCCTGGGGACGTCTTTGCGGGCGTCGCCGTGGCACCCCAGAAACGTGGCCGTTGGGCCCTGACCTGGGCCGAAAACTAGTGGCTGATCCGCACAGCTCCTGACGGGCAGCTCTGCAGCTCCGGAATCTGCGTGTGTCACGACCGGGCACATCCCCACTCCGCGGGTGTGAGCGCGGCCATCCCTGCAGGAGGAAGGATTCCGTCTTCACGCCGCATTGCGACTGAGCTCACGAGGGCATTCCCCATCACGCCCCCGAGTCCTCCGGCGGGAGGGAAGCTCCCCTGGAATGGCACGGAAGGGGCGGGAACATCTCTGTGACGCCTGAGCCCTCGTGTGCCCGGCTTTCATGCCTTGTGAGGTTCCAGGGAACACAGTTTGGGAACCATTAGAAAATAGCCGCCTTAAGCATTTTTGTACTGAGTGCTCGTTGCGGAGATGGCGGGGCTGGGACGCGTGGACACAGCCCGGCCCACGGGGGCAGCTGTTGGGTTTCTTAGTCACGGGATGCTGCCGGTCTCCTGTTCAACCTCTGGCTGGTGCCTGTCCTCTGCCTCAGTTTCTCCACTTGTACAACGAGGTGACCGGCCGGCAGGTTGCCCTCTCCCCTGCTGTGGCAGCTGATTCCGTGGAGCCTGGGACACATCGGGAAGAAAGGGACAGACGAGGCTCCTGACAGGGTCCCGCTCAGGTCTGCTGGCCGGGCGCTGCCCACGTCACCTCCGGCTCCCTGCGAGGCCCGCCCCTCCCCCAGCAGAGCCCAAGCCCAGCTCACTGCAGGCCTCAAACCACAGCTGCCAGGCCAGGCGCCGGTGGGGGGCCCGCGAGCAGGCAGGAGAAGCAGGACCCGCGCTATTGGAGAGGCTCCCCCCGCACTGATCAGCCCCAGGCAGCTGCTGCCCAGGGCCGGGGGGCCAGCCGGGGCTCTCTTGGACGTCCTGTGTGGCTGAGGGGGTCTCTAGGCAATCTCTAGAGATCTCCAGGATTTTCTCTGTCCAGAAACAGGAGTCGTCAAGGGCCATCTGGACAGCCCCAAAGAGGGGACAGCCACACCTGAGGGGGCAATGATGCGGCCCTGGGCTGTGAGGAGGCAGAGGGGTCTGTGCCCACCTTACCGATGGGGAAGCTGCAGTCAAGGGAGCAAGGGAGGGGCCAGGAGCCTCTCGTGTGGGAGCGTCCCCCATTGAAAGAGGCTGTTCGTCCTCGACATCCTCAGCTGGGTGCTGGGTGCTGGCGTTCCAGGTGCTGTGGGCCGAGCACGAGCAGCACAGACCAGGGAGCTGGTGTCTCCCAGGATGGCTGCTCCAGCGCGAGACAGGGACAGAGTCAGGGAAGGGCAGGTGAGGTAGGCGCGAGGTCTTTCAATCCCAGTTCAAGGGGACTGGCTCGAGGGTTGTGAGCTTTGCCTACTAGGGGAGGCTGAGAGTGGTAAGGAGCCACCAGGAGAGGGAGGGCAGTGGCTGAGACCAGGGGATGGAGCGGGAGGGTGGGTTCTGGAT
>RCUC01057067.1:0-12495 GCA_003697995.1 Taxidea taxus jeffersonii | reverse complement strand
GTAGGAGGCTGAGACGACATCAGCCAGCAGGAGATCAGCTAGATAGCCTATCAAACCATTCCGAACACCTACAAATCCAACAGGAGATCGAAGAGAAGAAAAACAACAATTCTAGAAACAGAAAATCGACCACTTTCTGAAAGGTAGGACCAGCGGAGAAGTGAATCCAACGCGACGGGAAGATAGACCCCAGGGGGAGGGGCCGGCTCCCGGCAAGCGGCGGAGCACAAAATCAGAACTTTTAATAAAAGTTGGCTCCACGGAGGGACATCACTCCAGAGGCTAAACTGGGGTGAAGACCTCACAGGGACAACGTGGACTCAGGTCCCGCGGGGTCACAGAAGGATCGGGGGTGTCTGAGTGTCGCAGAGCTCACAGGTATTAGAGCGGGGAAGCCGGCTGCGGAGACAGAGCCGAGATTTCCTAGTGGTCTGTGACACGGACCGGTGCTCTGTGCGAGGGGTCCCCACAAGATCCGGGGAGACTCCGACCCGGGAGAGCTCAGGGATCTACGGGGTTCGGAGACTCCAGGTGGGACTCTGCCAGAGACAGAGACGCTTGGTCACAGGCTGGGTGAGCTCGGGGCACTCCCAGAAGCCGGTGAGACGGGACTGCTTGCGCACGATTTTCTCTGAGCGCGGTCTGCGGGGGCGCGTGGTCTCCGGCGCAAACGTGGGCTAGGGAGACCAGAGGGATTAAACGCTTTTCTATGAAGGCGCAATGAAGACTGGGGCCCCTAGCTCTCCGCTCCTCTGAACCGGAGATTGGGAGGCCGCCATTGTCATTCCCGTCCTCCGGAACTCTACAGAAAGCGGAACTCTACAGAAAGCGTTCAGGGAACAAAAGCTCCTGAAAGCAAACCTGAGAGGATTACTTAGCCCGGCCCCTGGTAAGGGGGTGCAACTCCGCCTGGGGCAAAGACACCTGAGAATCACTACAACAGGCCCCTCCCCCAGAAGATCAAAGAAATACAGCCAAGACCAAGTTCACTTAACAAGGAGAACAGCAGATTCTTATCTGGACAAAATGACAAGGCGGAAAAACTCACCACAAAAAAAAGAGCAGGACACAGGACCGAAGGCTAGGGACCTAATCAATACAGACATTGGTAATATGTCAGATCTGGAATTCAGGATGACGATTCTCAAGGTTCTAGCGGGGCTCGAAAAAGGCATGGAAGATATTAGAGAAACCCTGTCAGGAGAAATAAAAACCCTTTCTGGAGAAATAAAAGAACTAAAGTCTAATCAAGTTGAAATAAAAAAAGCTATTAATGAGGTGCAATCAAAAATGGAGGCTCTTACTGCTAGGATAAATGAGGCAGAAGACAGAATTAGTGATATAGAAGACCAAATGACAGAGAATAAAGAAGCTGACCAAAAGAGAGACAAACAACTACTGGACCATGAGGGGAGAATTCGAGAGATAAGTGATGCCATAAGACAAAACAACATTAGAATAATTGGGATTCCAGAAGAAGAAGAAAGAGAAATAGAGAAGGCACATACCTAAATATTATCAAAGCCATATATGAAAAACCCACGGCAAGTATCATTCTCAATGGAGAAAGACTGAGAGCTTTTCCATTAAGGTCAGGAACACGGCAGGGATGTCCACTATCACCACTGCTATTCAACATAGTACTAGAAGTCCTAGCCTCAGCAATCAGACAACAAAAAGAAATTAAAGGCATCCAAATCGGCAAAGAAGAAGTCAAACTATCGCTCTTTGCAGATGATATGATACTATATGTGGAAAACCCAAAAGGCTCCACTCCAAAACTGCTAGAGCTTGTACAGGAATTCAGTAAAGTGTCAGGATATAAAATCAATGCACAGAAATCAGTTGCATTTCTTTACACCAACAACAAGACAGAAGAAAGAGAAATTAAGGAGTCCATCCCATTTACAATTACACCCAAAACCATAAGATACCTAGGAATAAACCTAACCAAAGAGGCAAAGAATCTATACTCAGAGAACTATAAAGTACTCATGAAAGAAATTGAGGAAGACACAAAGAAATGGAAAAATGTTCCATGCTCATGGATTGGAAGAATAAATATTGTGAAAATGTCTATGCTACCTAAAGCTATCTACACATTTAATGCAATGCCTATCAAAATTCCATCCAATTTTTTCAAAGAAATGGAACAAATAATCCTAAAATTTATATGGAACCAGAAAAGACCTCGAATAGCCGAAGGAATATTGAAAAAGAAAACCAAAGTTGGTGGCATCACAATTCCTGACTTCAAGCTCTACTACAAAGCTGTCATCATTAAGACAGTATGGTACTGGCACAAAAACAGACACATAGATCAATGGAACAGAATAGAGAGCCCAGAAATAGACCCTCAACTCTATGGTCAACTAATCTTCGACAAAGCAGGAAAGAACATCCAATGGAAAAAAGACAGCCTCTTCAACAAATGGTGTTGGGAAAATTGGACAGCCACATGCAGAAAAATGAAATTGGACCATTTCCTTACACCACACACGAAAATAGACTCAAAATGGATGAAGGACCTCAATGTGAGAAAGGAATCCATCAAAATCCTTGAGGAGAACACAGGCAGCAACCTCTTCGACCTCAGCCGCAGCAACTTCTTCCTAGGAACAACGCCAAAGGCAAGGGAAACAACGGAAAAAATGAACTATTGGGACTTCATCAAGATCAAAAGCTTTTGCACAGGAAAGGAAACAGTCAACAAAACCAAAAGACAACTGACAGAGTGGGAAAAGATATTTGCAAATGACATATCAGATAAAGGCTAGTATCCAAAATCTACAAAGATCTTAGCAAACTCAACACCCAAAGAACAAATAATCCAATCAAGAAATGGGCAGAGGACATGAACAGACATTTCTGCAAAGAAGACATCCAGATGGCCAACAGACACATGAAAAAGTGCTCCACATCACTGGGCATCAGGGAAATACAAATCAAAACCACAATGAGATACCACCTCACACCAGTCAGAATGGCTAAAATGAACAAGTCAGGAAATGACAGATGCTGGCGAGGATGTGGAGAAAGGGGAACCCTCCTATACTGTTGGTGGGAATGCAAGCTGGTGCAACCACTCTGGAAAACAGCATGGAGGTTCCTCAAAAAATTGAAAATAGAGCTACCTTATGACCCAGCAATTGCACTACTGGGTATTTATCCTAAAGATACAAACGTAGTGATCCAAAGGGGCACGTGTACCCGAATGTTTATAGCAGCAATGTCCACAACAGCCAAGTTATGGAAAGAACCTAGATGTCCATCAACAGATGAATGGATAAAGAAGATGTGGTATATATATATATATACGATGGAATACTATGCAGCCATCAAAAGAAATGAAATCTTACCATTTGTGACGACATGGATGGAACTAGAGCGTATTATGCTTAGCGAAATAAGTCAACTGGAGAAAGACAACTACCACATGATCTCCCTGATATGAGGAAGTGGAGATGCAACGGGGGTGGGAGTTAAGGTGGTAGGAAAAGTAAAAATGAAAGAAGATGGGATCGGGACGGAGACAAACCAAAAGAGACTCTTAATGTCATAAAACAAACTGAGGGGTTGGGGGGAAGAGGGGTTGGGAGAGGGTGGTGGGGTTACATTATATGTTTAAATAAAGCTTAAATAAAGTTAAAAAAAAAAAGCTATTGTGAAGCCTATATGATCAACAATAAAAGAGTAAAAGCAAAAAAAAAAAAAAATCTTGTATTAAAGCAGATGGGACCAAATTATAGTTAGGAGGTTGAATTAACAATTTTGTTCTGAAACACTATTTTTCAAAAAAGTTTTGAGGTTATAAAGCGTAGCTGATTTCAGCAAATATTTAGTGAGCACTTACTATGTATAAAGCATTGCACCAGAAACGATGCAAAGTAAGAATTTTCAAAAATGACCGTCTCTGTCTTTAACAGAAGTATTACAAAACAGAATGCAGTTAAGGGTCAAATAAGTAGTATAAGCAAAGATGAAGTATCTTCTATCAGCTGAATGAGTAAGATAAGACAACAGTATCAAAAGCAGCCAGACAGTAAGACAAATTTCATTGACCACACAAAATTATAGAACCCAGGGGAAGAAAGAAACCTCTAAAAATAAAAATTTCAGATTACCTGTTTCTGCCTTACTGCCATTCTAATTCTGGATGCTTCTTCTTGAGGATGGAGTAGAATTGAACTCTGAGCTATAGCTGTGATAGGCTGAGCCTCCATTTCTAAGAGAATCCCCAAAACAAAAATTAGTTTCAGTAATTTAGAATTCTGACACCGCTATAATTCTCTTTATTCATTTATCACATATGTAATTTTACTAGGAAAAAAATGTTAAGTTGACCAAGTTTGAGAATGTGATTAAAAAAATACCTTGTTCCTTTTCAGAGTCCATATCCAATGAAAGTGGTTTCTCTTCACTAGTAAGTGGTCCAGAGTCAACTGTTAAAGTATCACTTTCAGCAACTATAGCAGATACATTATTAGGAACATATTATCACTATAAGCTTAAATCTCAACAAAGTAACAAAAACCTGCATTCAGATTAACAATTCAATTTTGGTTCATCTGTCATATTTAGTTAAGATCCAGTCATGTTCCAGATGACTGCATATTTTATCCATTAAACTTGAGCCTAATGTAAGAAGACAGGTGGGAGACTAAAATTGTGAACCAAAAGGAAAGAAGGAAGGATTGATTAAAAAGCCTTACTGACAGTTTTAAACTCCAGGGAAAAGGCAAAGAATGGAATAAGCAAGGCACCTAAGTTTAAAAAGAGAAGCGTAAGGAATGTCAGTGTAGCCCTGCCATTTTTAGATAGGACTTTTACTGTTGCTGAAATCAGAACGGAGAAGGAAGTTAAAGCAGTTTCTTGGCCCATACTAGGGTAGTCTGGAAGTCTGCACTGAACACTCACTCACTCACTCATGCAGCTCCTACTTATGTGCTGCATGCCGGGGGTACAGTGGTAAATTTTTTAAAAAAGGCCTAAAGGAGGTTTTACAGGGTAAGTGGAGAAACAGAAACATTAAATAATCATTCTAAGAAAAAAGTACAAAACTAGTAACTGATTAAGTGCTGTGTAAGAGAAAGAAAGGATTATGCAGTAGATTATTACAGGAATATCTGAAGTAGACTAGGGCTTCAGGTGAGATTTGTCTTAGGAAATGACATTTAGGCAGATATCTGAAAGGTAAGGAGCAATCAGCTAAGTAAAGAAGGTGGGAGGTATAGGAGTGAATATGAGATATAGTCAGACAAGGGGAGAGGATGAATCAAGCAAAATGATGCTGGAGAAAGCCAACTCGTAAAGGGCCTTTTTAAAAAATAACCTGGTTATGGAATGAAGACCAAAGAGCCTCTTTTTACTGAATTCTGAAACCATACTCTCTCCTACCTTGTCGGCCACTCCTTTTTACCACCTTTGCTCTGCTCCTTCTTTAGTCATCTTCTAAATGCTGGAGTCCCTCAGATGGTCTCAGAAGCCCTCTTCTCACCAAATTCTTTCTCCTAGAAGCATTCCCCTATGCCTATGGCTTTAAATATCGTATCTATACCTGGCTTCCAAACACTCTTCTTTTAAGCTACTCAATACAGCAAATACTATTAGGCATCTTCTATGTACAAGGCACTGGTCTTGCCCTGGGAATACAGCAATGTAGAAAACCCAGTTCCTACCTTCAATGGAACTGGAGGACGTATCGGGTGAAGAAAGGGTCAAGAAGCAAATAAGCCAAGAAAGTAAATTTATGGTCCTGAATATGCTGGTAAGAGCTATGGAAGGAGTGAAGATAAGAGCTATGGAGAAAAAGCAGGGTAAAGGTGATAGGAAGTGAAGGGTACGGGAGAAGGAGTGTAGAAACTTGCCATTTTATACAGCGTGAACAGAGGAGGCCTCACTGAGAAAGCCATGTCTCACCAAGTAGCTGAAGGAAGTGACAGTGAGGCACAGATATAAACAAAAGCAACCCATCCAACAAGACTAGCAATTCGCAAAGACTATGTTAGTCATGTTTGGTGTGCCTGAAAACAGCCAGGAAGCCAGTGCCTATGGTGAGTAGTCTGGAAGGGAGGTGTTGTAGAAAATGAAGTTAGAGAAAGTGAGGGTGAAAGCAATGGTGGGAGAGGGGTTTATATGCAGGCAGATTATACAAGGCTTTGATGTCACTGTAAGCGCTCTGGTTTTAAAACTGAATGAACTGGGTAGTTGTTGGAGGGCTTTCCCCTGTGGAGTGACCCAAGGTGATTTGTGTTTTAACAGGATGACTCTGCAGCTAGATCGTAGCAGGGAGGTGCAAAATCTGCAGAAAGACCAGTTAGGAGGCCACTGCCAAGAATCTACACTGGACAAGAAACGTAGCTTAAACTAGGACAGTAGGTGGTGAGAACTGGTTGGACTGCAGATAGGTTTTGAGGGTGAGACCAACATGATGTGCAATGATTTGGATGTGGGATATAAAAAAGGGGAACCAGAATGCCAAGCTTTTTGACTTGAGTAAGAGAATTTTACTACCACTTACTGAAATGCAGAAGCATGTAGGAAAAGCAAGGGGAGGATAGTAAGGGATATTAAGAGCTCACTTTCGGAAAAGTGGAAGATGTGATTACAAGGTAAGATGTCAAACAGACATTTAAATAAATGAGTGGCATTCAAAGGAGAGGTCAAGGCTAGAAAGACACTCAGATATCATCAGAATAAGGATGATAATGTAAAGTCATGGCATTAGCCTTCAACTAGTGAGTGTGAAAGGACCTAAGAAACAAGTTCTGGGAGCAATGACTAGTGGTTGTAGAGGTCAGAAAAGCAGCAAAAGAAATCACAAAGGAGAAGCCAGTAAGGTAGGAAAACTGAGAGGGTCGTGTTCAAGAGGTCAAGTGAAGAAATTAGTTCTTAGGATAAGAACTTAGGATAAAGTCTAATTGTACTTAATTGTACTTAGGATAAAGTTGTACTTAGGATAAAGTTGTACTTAGGATAAAGTTCAAAATCTAGACAGACTGTAAGTCGCTTCTTTCAGGAGCCTGGTAGCAAAGTACTTCCATACAAATCCAATCGCATTTAAAAAAATACAGAACATAAAACTCTTAAAAAAAAAATCAAAGAGAAATTATGTTACCACGACACATTTGTTAGTCTGTAACTCCAGATAATGTTCTTGCTTGACCTTTGTAACTTCTGGAAATTTACTTAACAGCCTTTTCGTCTACCAAAAAAACCTTTAAGAGTGACAAAGAAATCCAATTTCTGGTGGCAATGTGAAATAAACACACAATACACTATATTCAAAAGCTGTTAATATGTTCAAGAATTCCTTGATTCAGGAATTCTTTTAAGAGTTGTTTCTGTTAAGAGTTGTTTAAGAGGAAATAAAGATGTAGGCAGACTGCTAAAAGGATGGTCACTACAGCACAAAACTTAACAAATAAAATTAGAAACTAGCTAAATGTTTGAACAATGACAAATTTGCTAATTCTGGTTCATCAATTATACTGGACTATTACTAATAATATACAGTGTCCCTTGAACAATGCCAGAGTTAAAAGCCAAACCTCCCACTTCAAATTTTGATTCTCCACAAACACTTTACTAACAGCCTATGGTTGGCTGGGAGCCTTACCAATAACACAGTCAATTGATTAACACATATTTTGTATCTTATGTGTATTACATGCTATATACTTAAAATACCTAACTTTTAAATTTTTCCTGTGATTTTTGGCTATGCAGGTTCTCCGTGAGTTTTTTCAAACTGTCAGAGCCTCTAAAAATCTTCTACTATGTTTATGCAAAAAAACCCTGCACGTAATTGGACCCGTGAGTTCCAACCCATCTTCTTCGAGGGTCAACCATGTATAAATACTACGACTATGTTAAAGTGTGCCTGGAAGAAGGTATACGGAGATTTTTAAACATTTACTGCCTTGAAGTAGCAGTACTATGGGCTTTAAGCATTCTCCTCCTTTAGATCACTATTCTTTGATGTTTCAGGAATGTGTCTTTTCAAACAACTGAGAAAGGGTTTGTGTGCTACAAAATAAGACACTTGGAGTACAGCACCTTGTTCCTGCCCAGAGGATGACGTCCTCTCCTTGCCAACAGTTCCTCCTGATTCGACTGTTGGTGCTTTACTCTCGGTTTCACTAAGAGCTGTAGTCACTTCACTTTCATCCTCTGACATAGATTTAATTGTCCAGAGAGATTTTTGGCTTCGGATCTTATTTAATAATTTTTTAAAAAGAATTTTTGAAGGGACCTGGTGGGTCTTTATTGCCAAGGGAACTAAAAGAAAAGAAAAAAAAACTTATTCAGGACTTATTATATACCAAGCAAATTATTCTATTACACTTAGCAACCGCCACAAACACTAGTTAAGATAAAAGCACAACTTTGTACTTCTTTATATTTTTCATTTATAATTTAACAGCACATACAACTATATTTGACCCCAATGGCAATTTTATAACCAGGAATAAATAAAGGCATCAAAATTCAACCATCTTCCAACAATATGCATGCAACACCGATTTCAAGCTTAAAAATTTATCAGAGAGGTTTATTCTGCTTGCTAAATGATGACAGAATGCTTATCACCTAATTAACTTGTATGAGATTAGCATTCAAAATATGTTCTGTGAGGTTTTATATTCTATCCTAGAGAACGGTCCCAAATATAGTTCTGTACTTCTTAGTAAGCTACAGAGGAAAACATTCCTAGTTATAACCTTAAAAGCCTACCAGGTGCTCCCAAATTATTCCCGGTACTATCCAGAGAACTTTTTTCCCACCTATCTTTATAAAGAGAACCCTTTCAGTTAAAAACAAAGTTATTTCCCCAAACACCTTTCCCTGGGGGTTGATGGTACAATACCAAAACTCAGCACAGTACAAACAGCTCTCTAAGGGGACAAAACTGTGTTGCAAATACCTACTTCTCTGGCTTAATCAAGGAATAAAATCTAAGAAGTCCCCTAAGGTTGAAAACTGGCAAACTATGGTTTGGTCTGACATACTTTTTAAAAAAACAATTTTAACTTACAAATAATAAATTACACAAAATCTAAGAATACAACTTGAGGAATTTTCCACATACCTATGTGACACCATCCAGATCATTATGTAGACCATTATGTAAAACACTGCCAGCACCTGGAAGGCTCCCTCATGGCCCTTCCCTCTCAGTACACCCCTAAAGATAACCACCGTTCTAATCTTAAGAACAGATTAGTTTTGTCTGTTTACTTTTTTTAAACTTCATAAAAATATGGTATTATACTCAGGTATTCTTTTTTGCCTGGCTTCTTTCAATCATCATTAGTCTGTGACTCACTCATATTTAAGAAATTAAATTTGTTACCTATATTTAAAAATAAGGATCTTTTAAGTCAATGGGATTCCTAGATTCTTCTGAAAAGTCAAGAGAGCTGACAACATCGAATAAGCAATTCCAAAGGGGATCAGCAGGAACTGAAAACTATCCCTTTAGATAAGGCAAGAATTGCAATTCTGACAAACTAGAGATCTGAGTATTAGTCCCATTTAAAAACTAAAAAAAGCTGGATGAAATAGTAGAAGTATCTTCCTTAAAGGCACTGCTGATCTGGTGAGGAAATCAATTGATTCTTCAGAGGCCAGAAAGAAAGTGTAACTGGGAATTCTGGAGGATGTGAACCCTGAACCCATTTTCTGATGTTTCTGACAAACCACAGTAACCTTACACTGTTTAGACAGCAGTCTAGACATAGGAGACAGGGATAGAACCTAAGTCTACTAGGAGTCTCACCCGAGGAGTCGAACAGGTGAACCACATAAAGCTGGAAACTCCAACGGCTACTTATCCACAGTGTTGGATAAAGATTTATTAAGAAAGCTTGAGTGGTTTTGAACAAGGGCAGTGTTTGTAGGTATTTGGGGAGAAAAGAGATCAAAATAAAGAGAACTTGGTCTCTAAGGAGATGTGAAATAAAGGGGGAGTTGTTATAGGTAATGTTCACTGGTCTGGCTTAGACAGTATCATTCACGAACATGAGGAAGACAAGATTTCAATAAGCAAGAGAGGTTTAAATGTATCATCAGACAGGAGTTTTAAGTAGCTATTGGGCAGCCAAGTGAAAGAGTTAAGAATGGTGGGACAGAGGTGAAGTTTAGAAGATAGACTGAAGTTTGTGCTACTCATCATTGTACATGAAGTATTTAGCACTAATTAATACAGTAGGATCTTTGGCGATTTGATCAAAGTCTAAAGACAAAGCTGAACCTTCAAAGGAATTCAGAATTGGGCATCTAACTTAACCTAAAAATCTTCAGACTATATGTATATGTGAACAAAATGACTTTCCTCCTATGTATACAGAAAGGATCTTTAATGAAGGAAATCTAAAAACATGGCTTCCTTCTTCCATCACTCCCATTAGTATTAGTCATTTGTTTGCACTAAAATTAGACCAGGTTTTCCTAGCATTTTTTTTCTAGGAAATATGGTAATGTTCAGCTCAGAAGGAGTTTTTACCGTCTGCTTCACTGGAACGTATTGTTTCGGCTTCTGTAACTGGAATATTTTCAGTTTCTCCTACACTTTCTTGTTCCATTGAAAGGTCCAATTCTTCATCTTGGATTTGATCAGTCACAGTGGGCAAAGGTTCTGGTTCGAGGTGCAAAATCAGGTTTCCTTTCACTTTTCAGTAAAGAGAGAGAGAGAGAAAGGTTTCCATTCTGAAATGACTAAAAAGAACTTGAGCATAAAATTTTAAAGGCCATTTCTTTCTTTCTTTCTTTCTTTTTTTTAAGATTTTATTTACTGGGGCACCTGGGTGGCTCAGTGGGTTAAAGCCTCTGCCTTCAGCTCAGGTCATGATCTCAGGGTCCTGGGATTGAGCCCGCATGGGGCTCTCTGCTCGGCGGGGAGCCTGCTTCCTCCTTTCTCTCTGCCTGCCTGTCTGCCTACTTGTGATCTCTGTCTAATAAGTAAATAAATAAAATCTTAAAAAGATTTTATTTATTTATTTGGGGGGGGGTAGAGAGAGAGAGACAGCATGTGCAAGCAGGGGGGAGTGGCAGGCAGAGGGAGAAGCAGGCTCCCTGCTGATCAGGGAGCCCGATGCGGGGACTCAATCCCAGAACCCTGGGATCAGGACCTGAGTCAAAGGCAGATGCTTAACCAACTGAGCCACCCAGGTATCCCATTAGAGGCCATTATCATTCTAAGTCTAAAATATGAGGCCCTCTTTTAAACTGAGAACTTATCCCAACATAAAAACTGCTTTGTCAATACAAATGTATTCCCCCACCAAAACACTTAGAAGTGCTGCTGAAACCGTATGGAATGTGGAAGAGTCTTACTCCTGTCTGCATTATACATGTCTTCAAAGGCGAATTCCAGCTCTCTCTGCCAGTCTTCTTTCATTTCACTGCGTTTGTACGGAAGCTCAACGAGTTGCGGTGGCATCTGTGCCACAGTCTGTCTCCTACGTGCCAGGTCCTCTTGTTGGAGCTGTTTGAGTTCTTTCATTAGTTTCTCCTGAGTCTTCGAGAACAGAGGGACTTAATCAACAACAGTTCAGTCACAGACTTTAGACAATAACATTAACAGAAAGGGAAAAGTGGAGAAATCATGACTAATAGGGACTGGACTTCTCTCCCTGTCCCTCCCATGTTCTGCCACAAAAAGACACTAACTATTCAGAATGAATAGTTAATGTCTGAATGTTTCATACTGAAACCCAGATACCACGTGAGATGCTAGGAACACAATCTCACTCTTAGCCTAGAGATCAAGACACAGGTAATTAGGACTATGTTAGTATTATGGAAGGATAGTATCAGGCCACAAATCTTCCAAATTGTCTGCTGCATACAGGTCTCCTTTCTCAGGATGGCTGGAAAGGGACAGTCTCTATGAGCTGCCATGGCTCCTGCAATGCACTTTGTTCCAGTTTTCCCTGTAGCCAGCAGCACATATGTAACAGGCCCAGCTAAGCACCAAGATCCACAGTGGCTGGCCTACCAAGTATTTCTTGTCACTTCACACTTTTACAAATCCCCATGACGAAAGGGGATATGTATGTACTTCTTTAATCTCAAAAGAGCTGGCTAATATGAAAGTTTAAGTACAGTGTTTTAGTGAGGTTATTGAACTATATTTTGGTGGCGAAGGACAAGTGAGGGAGGATAAGGGACGACCTCTCACCCCTGACTTGAGGATTTAGCCAGATAGAAGTGGGCGAAGGAGGAGTACAAATAAGAAATAATAACTGGAGCACAAAGGTATGGAGACGAAGGCATGGGGCATTCAGGGAGAATACACTGCTCCAGGGTATGGGTAGGAAGTGTATGGTCAAGGGGAAAAGACAGTACTGGAGAAGCAGGCAGAGGCCAAATACTAGTTACAACAGACACTACTAGCAAGATCTCAATTGCACAATGGGGTCTACAGCAAAAAGACTCCCACAGGGAAAATCCTCTACCAATGGTGAGATTCCAGGTTTTGAAGACCATTCT
>RCUC01057052.1:0-30152 GCA_003697995.1 Taxidea taxus jeffersonii | reverse complement strand
GACCCCCAGCTACTGCCTACAAGGGAGGTGAAAGAATGCTATGCCTGCTAATGACCCCACCTTGCCCGTGATCTTGCTCTGTGTTGTCCTACAGCTTCTCTGTCCCAAGAGAGACCCCCATGGTGCCTGGCAGAGCACCGAGGACACAGCGGGTCCCCTGGGATCCTGGCTCTGTTGCTGCTGAGAGCTGTGTGGCATGAGGCAGGCTGCCGAGCTGCCCGGACCATCCACATTTGGCTGTTGTGAGGATCAGATGAGAAGATGACATGATGACGAGTAGGACGTGGTTTACTTATGTGTCGTTTCTACGTACTTAGAGCTGAGGAAGCACAAGCTTCTTGGAATGGAATGACCATCGAGCAACTGTATGGATGCTCAAGATCAGGTTGGCTGATTCCCTGACATTTCAGGAACCTGGGAACTAACTGGCACAGAGGAAGGTAAGAATCCTGTGGGTTTGAGGACAGCATCAACCTCTCCCTTTTTCCCGGCTCCTTGTCATCCACGCACAGTCTGTCTCCCAGCATCCTCCCTGAGTCCATGACCCCTCCAGCTACCTTCGCCACCCCTCCCCATGCCTCTAGGAGGGGACCACCATTTGTGGTCTCTGGCGATACTTCCTGACCTCCCGTTCTAAGGCCCACTCCAGTCAGAATTCAGTCTCCACCACTTAATGGATGTTCTGGTCAAGGTCACCATGACCTCCATCTCACCAGACCCAATGCTCACTTTGTTGTCTTCATCTTGCTGGACTTTTCATCAACATTTGTCAGAGTGGATGCCTCCCTCTTAAAACACTTGTCTGTCTGGACTCCTGGAACAGGGCACTTGTCTCTCCCACTCCCCCCTTCTCATCTGTCAGTGGGGTCAGAAGTTGGAATGAAGGCCCTGGGGCTTGGTCCCAGATGTTTCCCACCTACTCTTCTCTAGGAACACCTAATCAACCCCATGGCCTCGAATACCCCTCCCATGAACGACCTCCACATTTTTCCTAAATCTCCATTCCTGACCCTGTCCCTGAGCTCCAGACTCCTAGATTCAACAGCTTACTTTTGATGCCTCCAGGTGGATTTCCAGAAGGTGCTTCATACCTACTGTGGCCAGAAGAGAACTTCTGATTTTTTTTTTTTTCTCCTCAAGCTTATTTCTCTCCAACACCTCAACCATCTACCCAGTTTCCTTGACCCCAAATGGAGGAGTTCTCTTGTGTTCCTTTTGTCTGAATTTAAGTTCCAGTTAACATACAGTGGAATGTTAGTTTCAGGTGTACAATATAGTGATTTGACACTTCCATACAACACCGGGAGCTCTTTAATCCCCATCACCTGTTTCACCCAGCATTCGCCCCCCCACCCCACTCACCTCCCTCTGGTCTTTGTTCCTTTTTTAACCTCCTCCACCTGCTAGTCCAAAACAGATCTCAAATCTGACCCCTTCTCTCCTTCTCCACTGTCATCACCCTGGGCCCATCCACCTTCATTTCTCACCTGGGTTCCAGGTCTAATTCCCCACTTTCCTCCCTCTAGGGCAGGGCTATCCTGCAGCCGGAGGGCAAACCAGATCCCCTGGCTCCCCTACTGGAAGCCATCCAAGGACCTGGCCCTGCTCTCACTCACCTCTCTGACCTTGTTCACCTCCCTCAGGTTACACTGGCCCTTCTGCCGCTCAGACACTTCACACTCATTCCTGACTCTGGGCCCGCACAGGTCCTATTTCCTCTGCCTGGAACACTCTGGCCCTAGACCTCTGCTTGCCTGGCAGGCTCTTGACATTCAGCTCTCTGCTCGCAGGTCACTCGTCAGAGACACCTCCCTTTCCCCCACATTGCTCTGTCACATTACCTGGCTTTTCTTTCTCTTTCAAGCCCTGACTGTGGTCAGAAAGTCTTAGTGATTTGTTGGGTTTTGTCTGTCCTTTCCCCATGAGTGCAAGGATGTTCTTTTCCCTAGCACCTGGGGCAGTCCCCATGGCAGAGTGATGGTCAATAAGGAGGGAATTGAGGTCAATAATTGAGGGAATTCGTGGATGAACCAGAGTCCCAGAATCCTGAGCAGAGCAGCTCAGGCAAGAAGGCCTGGGGCTGGCCACCAGAAATGAAGTTGTTTTCCCCAGAAACACCCTCTCCTAAGCCAGATCCAGTAGATATCAACAATGTGGTGAATAACAGGGCTGAGGCAGCATCTAGTCTGTTCTGGGGATTCAGGGAAGGCTTCCTGTAGGAGGTGGTACCTGAGTTTAGTGTTGTGGCAGCCACGAGTTACTCAGGAGAAGAAGGCTGGAAGGGCAGTCCCCAATAAGGGGATGAGCAAGAGCCGACACACAGAGACGTGGGATACCGTGGGTGGTGCAGGAAACTGCAGTCCTTACCAGACTGCCTAACTGCCCATCAGTGGGGGGCGGCGGTGACTGCTGCAGAGGTTAACTGAGGCCAAGCCTCTGAAGGCCTTGTGTGCTGTGCTAAGGGGCCAGACCTTTCCCTTCAAGGAGGGGCAGGCCTTGGAAGCTGGGTCAGATTTTCATTTACACAGATTCCTGTGGCTGCCCTGTGGAAAAGATTATAAGGCCGTGGTTTGCAAGCCCTGGATAACATCACCCGGGAGCCTCTGAAACCTGCTGACCCCAGGTGTTACCCCAGACTAATCCAGAATGTCTGGGGATGAGGTCCAGGCACTAGTGTTTTGTTTGAGTTATTGTTTTCAAGCATATGTATAGAAACAAGCATAAATCACAGGTGAACAGCTGATAAATGGCGTACATGAATGAACCCCTGTAACCAGCATGCAGATTCAGGTATAGAACATGACCAGGAGCTCCCCTCCCTCTCTCTTCCAGGACTATACTTACCCCTTCTCACCCCTGCCCAAAGACTCTGTATTAATTTGCTTATTTTTGAAATCTACAGACATGGCTGCCTGTGGCTGACATTTGTGGCTTCATGCTGGGAGGCATCCATGGCATGAACGTGCTACATTTTGATCATCCATTCTATTGGTGCACCTCTGGGGAGCTTCCTGCCTGGGGAATATGAATGGTGTTGCTGGGAAAATGCTCGCATACATCTTATGGTGAGCCCACGGTATGTTTCTGTTGGGGATACACACAGGGACGGGATCGCTGGGTCACAGGGAACCCAGATGTTCAGCCTCTGTGGGTAGGCCAACCTGGCTGCCAGTATTCCTAGTCCCCACGTTATTCTAACCTCTGGCCAGAGCTGAGCATTGCTGTTCTACCAGTGGTGGTCAGCCCAGTGCCAGGGACACCAGGTGGGAGGCTCACCCAGCACCTGGGAAGATGCAAACGTTGGAGGACAGCAAGGTTTCTAGGGAAGGGGGAGCAGGCAGGCCGTGGGGGAATAGTGTCAGAAAAAAAGAAGGGAAAACTGCAAGAAGATGAAAGAAGGGAAAAGGAAGAGGAAAATGCTCCCTCGTGCTGCTGGTGTTCCTGGCTTTGGCTTGGCCAAGGTCTCCGGAGGAGGCACAATCTGTTCAGTGGAGGGACAGGAGATGGAATGGGCTGAAAGCGTGTCTGTTGCCGCAGCGGGGTGGCCTGTGAGCGTCGGCCAGAGGATGCAGACACTATGTCATCATGTCATCGGACTCGCGGAGTGAGATGTGAATTCACTGGTTACATATGTGCTGGCCCGGTTGGGGGCAGGGAGGCCGGCTGGTGCCGTGGCCAGGACACTAGGAAGGATTTGACATGGGTTCTGGTCCCTGCTCGGCCTCGAACTGGCCATGTGCTCCCAGGTGAAGTGCTTCCTCTCCCTGTATGCTAGTTACAGAGCCCTCTGGCCGGATGACCTGCCAGGTCTTCTCCAGTTCTAGAGGCCTATTATATATGTTGCCCTAGGGGTCACCAGAGGAGGTGATCTGAGAAGTTGGCACGATGCAATGGGTTTGTATCTGAGTTGGTTTTGGATGAAAACACAGCACTATATAATTCCCCAAATTATACAGCACAGGACAGGACACTCTTAGATGATTGCAGTGTAGTTTTGCTTTGTTTTTGAAACTTAGGGGCATGGCTAGGACAGCAGTGGTTGGGAGCCCTGGACAGGCCCGTGCTGTCACCAGGATGGCTCCATGGCAGCACTCACCTTTTGCTTTCCTACCTAATCCCCTCCCACTTGCCTCTATGTATAACCAGCCTCTCGCCTGGGCCAGTGGGGAGAACCACTGAGCTGCTTTGGAAGAGGAGACCAGAACCATGGTGGCAATTCCTGCACAAAGAGACCAACAGGCCTGATCGTGTTCAGGTCCTCGATCTGGCCGTCGTGCCCCAGAGAGCTCCCAGAGCACCTGGGCGTTATGCAGGCTGGGAGTGCCCCCAGCCCCATCCCCATCCCCAGATGGAAATGTTGGGAAGGAAAGGCAGAGCAGCGTTCCTGACCCTTCTCAGAATCTGTGGGTTCCCCTGAGATCTCAGGGGGACAGATGGGACTGTACACATGTACCTACCCACTCTCTTTTTTGGCGGGGTGGATTTAAAAGGAATGAAGTTATGGGACTCCCTCTGTAAAGGAAAACTGGACTTCAGAATTGCTCTCAGAAATTACATTGTGCAAATTTTGGTGAACAAGATTCCCGTGGAGATTGGGTGGGAGGGAACTCAATGGTGTTTTGACTGTGGTTCCGAGCCCTGGGTTGACAGAGTGCGACAAAACCTTTAAGGAGTGGGCAGAATGTGGTGTCAACAGCAGGGAAACAAAGGGAGAAGGAAGGCTGAGTCTGTGATTAACGGGGCCAAGGATGGAACCTTCCAGCATGCTGCTTGGGGAGAGGAGGGGGTGTGGCTAAGGGGAAGGCGGTGCTGGGCACGCTGGGTGAGGCGGCAGGTGTGGGAGTATTTGCACAGGGGAATCCTGGCAGAGAGGCAGCCAGCCCGAAAGTGCAGTAAAAGCAAGAGTGTGGATTTGTTTAGTCACCATGGGAGAAATGGGGGAATGCAGGTCTGGGTGGGGATTGGGTTACCTGCTGAGCCAAGATCAAAAGAAGCCACTGGATTGGAAAGGCATTTCATTTTGCTCTGCGCAACGGGATATGGCTACTGGGGTTACTGGTCAAGCTCTGTGCCAGCAGACCAGGCTGTAGAGGAGTGGCCGGCCCTGAGAGCCAAGGCACAAGGCCAGGTGGCCCTGGGGCCCCTCAGCCATATGTGCATTTCCTGAGGTCCCCATTGTCCCCTCAGAAAGGACTGGAATAGGTGACAGCCTGGGGATATAGGCGGGTGGCTCTTTTCTTTTTGATGCTGACATAATCATCAGTAAATGTGTTGAGACTAGGGTAATGGGGGCTGGCATTCTCTAAATGCTAATGATTGTGTTGGGTGCTGAGCATATGGTACCTTAATTTTCTGAGATCTGTGTCATTGTCATTGTTTCTTATGGATATTGATACAGAGGACCAAAGAGAGAGCACTTGCCCAGGGTTGCACAGTAAGGGGTTGAAGCTGATTTCATCCTGTTTATCTGATTACAAAATTATGTCCCCCCTCCCCATCGCCCCCCAGTACTGGGAAATTTCTCCAATAATCGAAACCATCAGGACTAAGAAGTTGTGCCACCATTTTGAGCTTTGGGGAGAAAGGAGCTATGTCTGCCAGTAGGTTTTTTATTTTGGGCAATGGTCAAAGCCCCTTGGGGGCCCCCTTTGGCACGGCCCATGGGGCGGTCAGGCACTCACCATGTTGTTCCAGAGTGCGATGGCCATCTCAGCATGACCACGTTCTGAGAAGTGGAAACAGTCCTCGGAGAAGAAGGTGAGGTCAGTGCCCCCTCTCTGGGACCAAAGGGAAAGGGATTACGTTCCTGGGGAGAAAGGTACCGCCTCCCACCCCTGCAGGTGTCCTGGGCATTATTCCTTTCAATTCTGTAGCCACCTAGCTCAGAGACTGATGGAGAAACTCTACAGTTTTGGAACTTTTCTTTTTTTTAAGATTTTATTTATTTATTTGACAGACAGAGATCACAAGCAGGCAAAGAGGCAGGCAGAGAGAGAGGAGGAAGCAGGCTTCCGTCTGAGCAGAGAGCCCAATGCGGGGCTCGATCCCAGGACCTGGGATTATGACCTGAGCCGAAGGCAGAGGCTTTAACCCACTGAGCCACCCAGGCGCCCCAGTTTTGGAACTTTTTAAAAAGAGCTGAATTGGGGTGCCTGGGTGTCTCAAATGGTTAAGTGTCTGCTTTTGTCTCAGGTCATGATCTCCAGGTCCTGGGACTGAGCTTCTGCTGAGCTGGGAGTCTGCTTCTCCCTCTCCCTTTGCCTGCTGCTCCCCCTGCTTGTGCTCTGTCTCTCAAATGAATAAATAAAATCTTAAAGAAAAAAGAAAAGAGAGAGAGAGCTGAATTGTAGCCTCCCACAGTCCATCCCTTTTCCTTCCACATCCTTGCCTTAATAGATGAAAAAAGCTAAAAATTTAGGAAGCTTTCCATTCTACCCCAAACTAGAAAATAGCAGGGCCAGGTTCTGGGGTCACTGATAATTTTCCCCTTTTCTTTACAAGTATATCTAAGTTCCAATCATACTAGAAAAAAAAGAAAGAAAGAAAGAAAAAGGAAAAACAGGAAAAGCTAAATCTTAAGAGCCCTCTTGGAGGCATCTGGCCAGAAAAAGCTCAGGCGTAGAAGGAAGTACATCACCGAAGAAGAGCCCCTCTACCCGTGCCTCCCAGAAGTGCCCACTGCTTACGCTGTTCAGGGGGACGAGAGTGTTTCGGAAGAAAGGCTGCACGACCACGGCGAAGTCCTCCCGATGCAGGTACTGGGACCCGTAAGACAACCTGGAGATGCCGCTCTGTGGAGAGGGGAGAGATTCCTCAACCTTCTTGACAAGGGCTGGCCAGACGAGCTCTCGTCCTGCCACCTCAGGTTGGCTGTGATGCGGGGCCCCCTCCCCAGCCGGAGGTGACTTCAGGGGATTCTCCATTGCTCATGCCTCCTCTCACATCGGCTATACCCAGACATGAGCACACCGCCGGCTTGGGGCCCTGAACAGGCTACGAGGGCCACCGCCGGCTTGGGGCCCTGAACAGGCTACGAGGACCAAAGGGCTTCCTCTCATCTCATGGCATAAAGACTGAATGAGAACATGGGATTCTCAACACCAGCTCCCCAAAACGCCTGTGCACTTGGGGGATGAAGGCCCATGTCCAAGGGTTAGATGTGCTTCTCCTCAAGGAGCTAACAATCCATCTTGAAACATGAGACTGGATATAGGAAAGCCACGAGAACCTTCTAGAGCTTTCAGGGTTCATGAAGGTAGATGGAAGCCGATACGGGGAGATACCTGAGGGTCAAGTTTCATCAGGGGAGGCTTCTCAGAAGAGGCGAGAAGGCTTGCCCCATGTGTGAGGGGGAGCAGTTGCAGAAGGGCTGGGAGGGCACGTTAAGAGGGGACAGTGTGAGTTGGGGATGGAGGTGAGCAAGGCTGGGCTAAGCCTTACGTTCTGAGTCTGGTGGGTGGGGGGAGCAGGGGGAAGCCCAGCAGGGCTGTAGACACTTCCCCTCCCTCCTCTGGGTAAGGGATGGCGCCTGGCACATGGGATCTACTCCAGTCCCTGGGGCTGGGAGGCAGGGCTTCCTCCCTCCCCAGTGTGGTGTCCTTTTCCCCTGGAGAAATGTTTCAGGGGCTGTGATCTGCCTTCAGGGATCAGCCTGGCTCTCAGCAATCCTCTGGTCTCCGGAGTGGACGGGGTCCGGGCTGGGATGGGGTTGGGGGCAGGGCAGCTTCACCTGGAAGTTCCAGTTGACTTGCTTCAGTTCTTGCAGCTCCAGCGAATTGTCCTGGGAACGCCTGAGGCAGGTACAGTTGTTCCTGTGGAGAGGCACCTGGTGGCTGACTGATACCCCCCACCACACACACGTGCCCCCCATCACCATCTGGGTGACTCCCGGGCCCAGGTCACAGCCCTTTTGCCCCTGAATTACGGTCTAGCAGGCCCTCGTTTAAAGAGAAGGCAGGAGAGTTGGCCCCTGATATCTGCGTCCCCTTGCCCCCTGGCTGCTCCGGCCCCAGTCCGGGCTTCTTCCAGGGAAGGGCTGGAGTTTCAGAAAGACCGCTTTGGTAATCTTTCGTCTTCCCATTCCTGAGACCTCCCAGCTACCTCCAATGGCTTAGGACTTGCCGCCAGGACTCCAGAGTGGGGAGTCTCTCTGGAAGCTGGAGGCTCGACCAGTTTGAGACACACGGACAGGGTAGAATGGAAGGCCTGAAGATTCTGGAGGAGCCCTTCATGGCTCCCAGCTATTGGCTCTTCCACCCGGAGCCCAACAAGAATGGGAACCAGCTGTCACCCGCCAGCAAATCCACGTGACCCCAGCTAGGACCCCTCAGCCTCCTGCGGCATCTCTTCTTGAGGAGCAACGGTCACAGGAAGTCTGGGTGACCCTCTGGCCTCAGAGGGTGGCAACTTCCTGCCAGGGTCACGGCTGAGCTTTAATAAGTTCCAGCCCCCAACTGAAATTGATCTCTTGTACAACAGACCTTAACTCTAAGCATGGCTTTCAAGATGTTGTAAGAGCTACTCTTTACTGAGAGCTTGCTCCCCGGGCCCAAGAACATTACATGCATTTCTTCTAGACCTCACTACTTTGCAAGATTTTACAGAAGAGGCCTATGAGGCCCAGAGAGGATATGTCATTTGTGCACAATCCCATAGTTCCTAAAGGGCAGAGCCAGATATGGATGGGCCGCTGTCTTGGAAACTCCTTGCTTGGGCCTGCCTCTCAAACACCGAGCAGTCACGAGTTTAGAATCACAGACCATGCTGGGCACCTTAAGGATCCTTGGTCTGTGTTTCTTGCTTTACAGCCAAGCAAACTGGGGGTCCAGAGAAATAAAGTGACTCGCATACAGTAGGCGTTCAATACTGTAGCGGTGTTTCCAAATGATTTTTTAAGCGCCTGGCAGATTGCTGATGTTTGTCCTTGAGACAGGATCGTCTGGCTTGGCCTGCACTAGTCTCCTCCGAGAGCATCTATGAGTCCTGCCCTCCCCAGCGGCCCTTGCCCTGGACCGTGTACTTACTGAGCAGCCAGGGGTGGGTCACATTTCCCACCTTGGCCCTGGTATAGGCCAGCCAAGTCCATGACCTCTACCACGTTGATGAAAGCCCTTGGAAGCTGTTGGGGGCAGAGGGATGGGCTGTGTTAATTCCCAGCCTGGTTTTGAGGGGATGCTGGTTACTTCTAGAAGAACCTAGGGGCTCATCTACAATCTAACTTCCTCCCCCCCAGTTTTGCTAATAAACTGCGACACAAAGAGGCAGATGTGGCTTGTATTCTCTCGATCTTTAATAGCCCCCTTTATAGCTTGGGAAGCGTAGTCAGAAGTCACTTGTCCCAAGTCACTTTGCTAGTAACCAAGCTGCCTGGCTCCTGACTGGGCCACTTGGCTCCGGAGGCTAACCCTTGGCCACCAGACAATACAGACAATACTCCAGTTCACATTTCCCTTGCAGAGGAAATTCTGGAGCTCCGCCCCACCCTTGGCCTCCCCTGCAGGTGTCCGGCCTCCAGTGGGACTCCGCCCAGCATGCATCTCACTGAACACCGCTGGCCTAGATGCACCCAGGGAGGGAGGAGAGCAGTTGCTGGCAGGGAATGGGACCCAGAAACCTGGTGCTGTTCTACCCCACCTCCTCATAGAAGATGTCCAGGGCCTGTTGGATATGCTGAATGTACTCCCCAGCTGAGTGGGCCTCCTGTGGAGAGAGAAGGGGGCTCTTGTCAGCTCCTGGGTTCTACTCTGAGAGGAGGGCAGTGGTCTGGTGCCCAGCACCGGAGCGCCTGGGGTTGGTGTTAAGAGGAGCTAGTATGGTGCAGGACAGGCTGAGGAGCCCAGCCCGTGTTGCTGGGAGATACAAGTCTTCCTTTGACCCCTACTAGAGAGCAGGAACAATCTCCACCTTGATCCACAGTATCTTAAATGCAAGGGCAGACTGTGACTGAGTTGGTCCCCACCCCTTCACTGGTCCCGTCTGTCACCAGCCTCAGGCTTCTGAACCATGTCTGTGTCCTGATGACCCCATCTCTTTCCTTTGGGCTGTGGCCCATGCTGGCCCCATTGCCTCCCTCTAACTTCTATCTTTTTGACTTGGTTCAAGAGTCCCCTCCTCTGACCCATTTCTCACCTGGACATGGATTTAGCCCCTTCCTCACACGTGGCCTGAGTTCACCCTGATGGGGGCCTCCAGGTCTCTTCTACAAAAAGGGGCTTTCAGGAGTATAAGTCTGACTTTTCAAGAGGGCAGTTACTCTGGGGATAGGAGAGGCATTTTCCTGGACCAAGGTATCCAGAGGCAGCTTTGGGGGTCTCTTCTGGCCTCCTGGACCCTGTTGAGTCCAGGACACAGTGGTGTTGAAGCCCCTGGGGTTGGGTCACTTCTGCCTCCTGAGGCTGGGCGGCAAAGGGGAGGATGGAGGGGAAGAGGCTCCGGAGACCCAGCCCCTCTGTGGGGGAGGGTAATTCCCATCTAGCATTTGGTAGATGGTCTGAGCCATGAGGAATGATACGAGCTTCCTCCCCCCACCTGTGACTTCAAACATTCTACCGTGATGTCTGCTTTATGGCAGCTGTTCATTTCCGGCCAAACAAAATCTGGGACCTCCCCAGCATAGAACAAGACATATTCCCAAAGTGACAGCTCCCCCAAAGACTTGACGTCTGGACCTATTTCCCCATAGAAAAAACAACAGGAACAGGCTGGGCTCCCAGGCCAGCAGGCCGAGCTTGCTTCACTCACTAAGTCCTTGGGACAGCAAGCTGTCCTGTTGGGACTGGTTTAATTTTATCCAACTTTGTTGAGGACATTGTTTCAACACCCCTCCCCCCCGCACACATGTGCATGTTCCCTCCAAAACAACCCCCATAAAAAAATGGGTAGCAATTCCAAGCACAGGTAGGGTGAGGCTTGCTGGTTACTCCTTCAATACCAAAGAACAATATTTGTGGGCATGAGAGCAGGGCCTGAAAAGTGGATGCATCTAGATCCTTCTGAAATTGGGGAACCAATGCAGCTGCTGTCCCAGGGGCCACTCAGCAGTGGGAAAGACCCGGGTCTCCCTGTCTGGGAGAGCAGGCCAGCGTGACTCCCATGAGGTTGGGCAGGGGCTTACCTGACTCTCACAGTAATGACATACGTCGTTGCTCCCAATGAACAGTGTGATCAGCTTCCAGTCACTCTCAAGGTCGATTTCCTGAAGGGACAGAAGGCTCTGAGTCTAAACTTTTGTGGGGGAAGTAAAGAGGGGAGCACATGCAGGGGATGCTCACCAGGCCAGATGGCAGCCCCCCAAACCCCCCACTGCCTTTCACCTTCTCTGTACCCTGACGGAGAGAAGATGCCAAGGGGAGCCTCCCTGACCTTCACCTTGGTGCCTGGTAAGGAGCCCCAGAGTGAACTATGTGTGTGCACATGTGTGTGGGTCTGCTCACACAGGGGAGGAGGACTATTTTTCCTGATAATCCTAATAAATCCTCAGAAAGCTGCAGGGCATCGTAGAGTATATTAACACACCCGTGAAACGTGACCTAAAGGCCCTCAAAGGAGCCGAGGGCAAAAGATGCAAATAGAAGCAGAAACCCAGAGCTGCCTCTTGGGAGAGCTGTGCTGGTCTGGGTCCAGGGAGAAGGGACTGGTGGGGACTGGAAGAAGAGCCCTGCCTGGAGGAGAGGGGAGGTGGGGGCTAGGGAGGCCCTCAAGGAGCCTGCCTTCGGCCCAGCCACCACCATAACAGGAGTCCTGCCCGGCGCTGAATTCTGAATTCCAATTCCAAGACACAGAGCCTTTCAAAAAGTGCCAGTGAGAAGTTTGAGAGGGGCTGGGTGAGCGGGGAAGGAGGAGGGATTGGAATGAGAAGCCTATTTTTAGAACCCAGGGTTTACATAATAGGGCTCTGCGAAGCCAGCTCTTGGGTAAGGTGGGAAAATGCCAGAGGCCAAGGCCAGCTCTGCTTCCTCCTGTGGTGGGCCCTGGGGGTGGGGGTGCCAGAGCCCAGATAAGGAAAGGGCAGCAGAGAGGGTGCCTCGGTGGTAAGGCCTGCTTCTTGGGGCTCGTTTGACCCTTCTTTAAAGACAAGCAGGGGCTGAAACTGTGAGGAGCTTCCTGCCTGCTCCAGATAGCTGGAGGCCGCCACACCTTCTAGGATGGCCCGGGTTCTGTACTCACGGGGTGGTTTTTCATCCGCTCCACCAGGACCCGGGCCTGGGTTGGCATGTCCCTAGACATGGGGAAGAGAAAAGAACCTGAGCAGTGGCTGACAAGCCAGGGCACACGCCATGGGATTTGGGCCTGGAGACACAGGGGCCTCGAGAAGAGAAATGTATATGAAGTTTTTTCTTTCAGAATGTACCCAAAGTCTTTTTCAGTCTCAAGAAATCTCAACCCAGGAAAAATCAAAGATCTGCCACAGACCCCGAAGCCACATGGATGCAGACCCTGCCAGGGGCTAGCCTGCCTCCAGCCCCCTCCTTCTGCACGGTGGGTCCTCCATGGCCACCAGGGGTGGGGGATGGGGGTGGGATAGGTGCTGGGGATTCGGTCAGCTTCCCCCAGAGATGGTCCCTGACATTCCCCTTGGCCCTTTCACAGCAAGACCTGCCTGTTCAGATCTTAGTCTGGTGCCTGTTTTAAAAATAACCTTTTGTATATTTGAAAAAAGTCACAGCCTTAAATTATCCCTCTGCCTTCATTCCAGGCGTCACGACTCCTTAACCTTCACTTCTAAATCCCACTCTCGGTTCCTTTAATCCTTTTTTCTTCTCTGTAGTTACTCTGGGCTTCTCCACCGTTCCCCATCTCCTCGCTTTTTCCCCCTGCTGGCACAGGAGGACCGGGGAGAGAAATCTGAGCAGGATTACTTTTCCCTGCATCTTCCAAATGTCGGCCACGAATAAGGAAAATGAATGCTCAGGGTAAGAGTGAAGCAGGTTGATGGAACGGTGCTCAGCAGTAAGGACGAGCAAACTGCCCATCTGCACGACATGGGTGCGTCTCCAAACGACCCGCTGGGTGACAGATGTTAGACAAGGGTAGCCAGTGTAGGATTCCACATAACCTTCCAGAAAAGGAAAACTGATCTCTAGAGATAGAAAGCAGGTCAGAGGCTACCTGGGGCCCCAGGGGTGGGGTAGAGATGGGAGGAGCAGGAGGGAGAGAGGGGTTACAAAGGGCACAGGGACACCAAAAGGTGTGATGGGTGTTATCTGGATTCCAGTGACGTTTAACAGCTATGGACACACGCCAAGCTTATCAATTTGTGTACTTGAGATATATGCAGTGAACTGCATGTCAATTACACTTCAATAAAGCTGCTTTTTAACAACAGAGAAGTATATGAAAAGCTATGTGGGCAAAGGGACACAGCCAATGGAGGCTTCCGTGGAATAAGTCATAAAAGCAGGAACTGGTACCGGATGGGTATTTTAAATCTTTGCCTGTCTGTGATGAGCTGGGCATGTGGACAAGTCTCATCTATATGTCCGGGATCACAGCCTACCCATTATTGCTATTGAGCCAATACATCGGAAAGCTAGAAAGCAAGCCTGTCCTGGGTAAAGGGGACCCCAGAAGTGTCTACAACCTTCCAATAGGCTCAACACATGAGCAGGGGAAATCATGGGTGATGATAAGCCCTCATGAGCGTGAGGGGAAGTTAAGAGTGCTCACTTCCTCCCCTCTCCTCAGCCTCGTTCTTCGCACCCCTCAGGCTCAGAGCAAGTCCCACTACCCCCTCTGTGAGCCTTCTCTCGGAGCACCTTTATTCACACACCTTCTGCTTCCTGTTCCAGTCCTGGCGTGAAGAGCCCTGCTCTGGGACTTAGGGTCCTGGGTTCTCCTCCAGCTCTGCAATTAACTTGCTGTGTGAGCTCACCCAAGTTACTGAACCCTGCTAGGGTCGAATTTCTTCATCTTTTAAAAGAGGAGGTCGGACGAGATGAGTCCTGGGGTCCCCTTCTCTGGGTCTGCACCTGTATGTGGGCTGCCCAGCTCCCACGTCACACTGTTCTCTTTCGTACATCTCCAAAGTACAAAGTGATTGCAGTCTGCAATGTTGCCATATGCAACACCTTTTTTCTTCTAAAAGTTATTTCCTGTTTAGCATCCTTAAACCAGACAGCAAGCTCTCATTGAGTAGGCAAGGAATTCACCTTTTGATTGTTTTGTATCTTTCAGTAACTACCTTGGGGCTCAGTCCTTTGCCTGCTTCCCTTGACTTCTTGCTTATTGATAGATGCAAGGACAATTTAGAGGTTGAATAAAACTTTGAAACTAAATATCCTAATAATGGTAAACTTTTTGTGGGGCGGCATACGTATTATATACTACACTCGGTGTTTTCCATGGTTTGTTAATCTCATTTAATTCTATGCCAACATTGATACAGAGGTACCATTATTATCCCAATTTATAGATGAAGAAACTAAGACTGAGATGGTGAGTGACTTGCCCAAGGTCACACGGCTAGCAAGTCTGGGAGATGGATCTGGACACAGGTGGTCTGACCTCAGGTCTCATTAGCCTAGTTGCCCTGCTGTGGCATTTATCTTTCTCTTGGGGCACGCTCCTCCTTATCCCACATGGTACTAAATGACTGTGCAGATAAAGGAGAGTCACAGAGCAACTTTCCAACCTTGCTTACTTAAGTCAATGGCTTACTCTCCTTTCCCTTATCACGGGACATCAGAGATGCTAACGAGGAGCTGCACGTCTGGGCTACTTCCCCTGCCGCCCGACTCCTGGGGCAGGCACCCAGCAGCAGTCAAAGGAGAAGGCAGTAAGAGAAGTAAGAGAAGGGGCTTGAATGTCAGCAGACTGAGGGATCAGGGGCTGGTGGATGCAGCCTGGGCTGGGCAAATAATAGGAAAATGATGCTGATGGTGGCGACAATGACAGCAACAACCGCAATGAGATGTTGATTTTATAGCCCCATGAACCCGAGCTCTTTTGCAGAAAAATAAGTGCTTCCTGCTTGTGACGTTGAGGAACTGCCACGGCTTCCTGTGGCTCAGACTCAAACCGAGCGTGGGGCCCTCCTTACCATGTCGGAAAGGAACGCTCCGTGTAAACAGAATGAGTCAAGCCAGAGTCGTTTCCCTGGTGATGGGAGCGCAGCAATCTTTCTACAAAGCGAACACCCAGCACACTCCGTGCAGAAAATCAATGAGCTCTGTCAGGTATTGCAGCTTTAATGGTCTGGGTTGTTGTCAACAGCAGAGTTCGGAGTGAAAGCAAACAGCTGCCGTGCTGTTTGGGGGGCCTTCACCTCTAACTCCCTAGTGGCAAGAGATCGCTTTCTCGGAGTCAAGGACTCCAGGTTCCAAGGTGAGGGTGGGGAGAGGGAGGGGCGCCGCGCCTGTGAGGCCATGCAGGGAGTCCTCCACACTCTGCACATTTGCTCGGGGTCACCCTGGGGAAGGGAGGTGGGCCGGAGCCAGCAGGATGGGGCCCGGGCCCTGGCCACCCTCAGGGGCTCCAGCTGCCCTGAGAGGTGGTGACAGCCCAGCAGGCCTGGCTGGACTCCAGCTCCTCTGACAACCTTGGGCTATTCCAGAAGCTTTCTAAATCTCCATGTCCTCCTGCTGATACCCTCCTCGAAGGGTAGGAAGGTTATGGAAGGGGATCCACATGGAGGGGTCAGGCATGCAGAAGGGCTCAGCGCTTTCATCGCCCACCTGGGGCCAGGGTCCCAGACACCACTCTTCCCTCCTCCTCCCATTCCCCACCCTGATCTCTCAGCCTTGCCCTCCACTCCCTCCCCGACCCACTGACCCACTGCTACTCACCTCGCTCTGGCTCCTTCCGTGGCTACGTTCAACCCTGCTGTCTCCTCCAGGGCACCGGTGGAGAACCCGACGATGTGAGGGTTGAACTTCTTCAGAATGTCTTTTAAGAGGGTGAAGCAGACAGCACAGGTGAGAGGGGATGAGGGCCCCTCCTTGGGGCCCAGGTGTGGGGCAGGACGATGCTGGGTCTTTTCAGGGGTGGCTGACTTCCCTCCTTGCAGATAACCTTCTCTGCCCTTGCTCTGGGAGAGGCCCTGGCCTCAGCCAAGGGTTGTCAGGGCTATAGTGATGGTGCTTCTCTGCGTTGCTACTTACTGGGCAGTGTGGTGTGCATGTCCAAGACGCCATCCCCTCCAACGCTAGGGAAGAAAAAGCACCCTTGTTACGGTCACCCTGGCCTGCCACTCCACCAGTCATCCTGTTTCGGAGTTGGAACCAGAGCGTCTCCCCCTGGCACATGATTCCTACCACTCTCAGGACTGACATGAGCAACGAGGAGCCACCTTAGATCTTAGGGCCAGAGCCTGGGGGCACGGGCTCATCTCTGGAGAGGTGACAGGGGAGCAGCATCAGCAGAAAATGAGTGGAAAACACGCTCACCTCCAAGAGAGCCCCCGCCAGGACATGGGCAGGTCACTGGAGTTGCGTGGTCGGGCTCCCAGTGCTGTCTGTGAAAGGCAAAGAGAAGGCTCCAGAACCATGCTGGGCCCAGGTGCAGGCTGACAGTGCTGGGAAGGGCCCCCAACGTTCTGAGGTCACCACAGTCCGGTTTCCACTTCCCTTCCCTTGTTCTCCCCCTGCTTTCTGGTCCACACAAACCTTGAGGTGTAAGCAAATCGATCTGAAGCATGAAGACCTTGGACCAACCTGCCCAGTTCTATCCCTTCTGGGAATGTGAACTCTCTCTGTTCCAACCCTTAAATCTCTAATTCCTTGTCTAAGCCCCTTCTCAGTTTCTATCTCCTATATGTAGCTTTCTCTAAATGTCTTATCTTAAAAAAAAAATAAATAAAAGGAGAAAGTCCTTTTTGAAACTTGCAAAAGTAATACATATTCACCCTAACTAGTGAAATGATACAAAGATTCTTTTAAAAATTCATAATCTCCCCCCACCTTATTAATCTTGCCTCCTGCCACAGGTTCTATATTCCTTCCTTGCCCCTTACCCACACAGACACACCACCAGAACTAAGATATATGTGTAACTAATAAACCTGGGGTATTTCCTTCCAGAGCTTTCTCCATGTTCATATCAAAATCAACCGCATTCACACACATACAGGGAAGTTGCTTTTCCCAGAAATGAGTGCCTGATTTTTAAAAGGCCTGTGCATCAGGCCTTTAAAAGGTTATGTACCTCCTTCTGTGTAAGTTGCTTATTTTCCCAGCTTGACAAGTTTCTTAAGGGTTATGACTACACCTCAGAATTGTTAGAAGGTTGTCTTGTGTAGAGCAATAGCTACATGGTTGGCTAACATGATTCATGTAGAGAAACTACACTATACGTAGGAATTGGGTTCCCTCTGCCCTAAAGAACTCCTCCTGAAATGGGCTGAGGGGTGCTGGGCAGTGTGTGGGTAATCCTGCACACCCTACTCTGTGAGTCTGGGTAGTTGGAGATGAGTTCCCTGATAAAGACAGGCAGACTCAGATAAATCCGCAGCAACACGCAGATCAAATGCTTGGGAATGGTGGGGAAGGGGGATGGAGGGGCAGCCTCGGGGAAGAGGTGGTGTTTAAGCAGGACTGCTGAAGGGCAGGAGGCAGAGTGTTCTAGATTGCCCCATGAGGTCTCATGGCTGCTTGGCTGTGTTTCAGTGCCTGCCACAGGTAGGTTCTCAATCTTGTCAGCTAAATGCTGAACCCAGAGCCAATGTGGAGGAAGGGCGCATTCGGCACAGGGCCTGCCTGCCTTCTCTGGTGCTCAGGCCTGTCCCAGCTCAGTACTCACAGTCAGCGAGTCACCCATGGCGGCCACCACTTTGATGTCTCCTGGCTGCAGCTCATGGACTAGGAGAGACCGGCAAAAAGACAGATGGTCAGGGGGAGTCTTCCTTTTATTTACTTTTATTTTTTATTATTTTAAAGATTTTATTTATTTGACAGACAGAGATCACAAGTAGGCAGAGAGGCAGGCAGAGCGGGGTGGGGGTGGGGGGGAGGGGAAGCAGGCTCCCCGCGGGGCATAGAGCCCGACCCGGGGCTCTATCCCACCACCCTGGGATCACGACCTGAGCCGAAGGCAGAGGCTTTAACCCACTGAACCACCCAGGGGCCCCAGAGTTTTCCTTTTAAAGTATAAACTTGACTAAGAGTCAGTTTCTGCTCCCGTCCCATAGGCCCCCGGGACACTTATTTCCAACCTTAAGATTTAGCAATTTGTCTCTTCTGTCCATTTGGAGCAACCAAGGCCCCATCAATAATGGGCTTGATGGTTTTTATCCATCCTGAGAGGAGCCACATTCATGTTGGGGTAGTCGGGGAAAGTGCTGGCTGTGGGAGTCACGAGCAACGGCAGAGGGACCTGTCCCCGGCTGTATCTTCCCCACCGGGCAGGGAGGCCTGAGGGGCTGCCACTGGGACTAACCGGAGGTGAGAAGTGCGAGCTGCGGAGAGGCTGGCGGTCGTGGGCTGGCCTCTCGTGGGCTGCCCACCATCTAGACTGCATTGCACGGGCGCCGGCAAGGTCTGCTCAGGGCTCCAAGGTGTGTGTTTGTGGGGTGTCCCACCAACCCAACACTTAGCCAACTCCTTAACGGAAGGGGGTAATGAGGATGTTTGCACTCACCTGAGGTGGGGACACTGTTGGAAGGATTCCACTCTGTGCACAGGAAGTCGCTGCCCCAGTTCTAAATCAATAGGAGGAGAGAGACAATGCCCAGCTCTCATTGTGCAGGAAGGTGAGCTTTAGTCCAAGGAGAAGCAGCTAAGGAATTTTTGGTGGAGGCTAGAGCTATGCCCTTGTAGGGGATCATGGGTGGGTGGGAACGGCTCGTTGTAGATAGTCCCAGAGGGAAGTGAGAGGGGAGAAACAGGGCTCCCCTCACCCCACCGCCATCCACAAAACACAGAATGCGTGGGCACACATATGCTTACACAGACAGCTTTTTCCATCTCAGTTTACCCGCACTTTCCCAGGGAGCCGGCAGTCACAGCAAATTGGGGAGAAAACCGTGATCTCCCGAAGGCACGTAGATTTGCAGGTCTCTTAAGGGACCACACGCGGGTTTGGCTGTGACTGTTTACCATTAAGCTAATGGACACTGACTATAATAATGGGCTTGCAGCAAGAACAAGGATGTTTTTAGGAAAATACCATGAAATGTTTACGATTGTAAAATTCCTGGTTTCTGCAGATCTTTCCTGGACGCGCTTCTCTGCTTTTGCATATTTAACTTCATAGCCAACCACTTCCTTGTGTGTGTATAAATTAATGCCTCTGTAACCTAGAGGCCTGGAGTCAAATTCCCTTGTCTCTGGAACACGGCGCACATTTTCCAGATGCTGGAGAGAGGGTGAGGTGGGAAGCAGAAGTAAAGGTCCTCGAGACTATAAGATCTAAGAGGGTAGGTAGAGACCCGCTTTGCTCACCTCGGATACTGAGCACTCAGCACGGGGCCCACTTGGGAACCCGAAAAATAAGTTAGTGTTAAAGAAAGGCCTGATTGACAAGATGCCTCTGACGCCTCGGTCATAGTAGATTTTGGCCCATGGTTTGTCTGGGACAAGTCTCCATTGGGCTAATTTGAGCCTGAGAGAATCCAGAGAAGCGGGACAGTGGTATTACCCAGGCGTGGAGACGTCATGGCTCATCCCCCAGAGCTCAGCATCTAACAATCCTTTTGTAATTTCATATAAGTTAGTCTCAGTACTTTGGCTGGCTTTTAAAAGGTCTTTCCTCAATTGTTCGGCTGTTCTCAATCCATTTGCCACATGGGTCAGGGAGATCTTTTAACCAGGTGAAGCCGATGGTGTCCCCCTCTCCCAGAACCTCCGATGGCTTTCCACGTCTCTCCACCTCAAGCCCCGCCTTCTTCCTCAGGGATTTGGAGTCCCTGTGACCTGGGTCCTGACAACCCTTCTGATCTCATCACCCCACACTCCACCTTATTCCCAAGCCTACCAGTCATTCTGACCTTCTTTCTCTTCGCCAGTACCTGAACTCAGCCCCACTTCCACGCCTTTGCACTCGTGGTCCTGCCTGGGACTCCAGCTCTGCCTCCCCAGATGGCCAGTCTTCTCATGGTGCACGTCCCAGCTCATGGCTCGCCTCCTCAGAGAGGCCTGGCCTGCATAGCTCATGGGAACTTGCCATCCCTCCCTTGGCCCATCACGCTGCCTCACATCACCTTCCTCAGAGCTGTGGCCACAGCTGACAGGATCATGTTGACCTATTTATTGGATGCCTCTTCCAATAGACTCTAGGCTCCTTGAGAGGTAGGTCCCATAGAGGTAGGACCAGATAGAGGTCTGGTCTCCTCTATCTCCTCCAATACCACCAGGCACATAGTAAATGCTCAGTGTGGAATGACCTCTAACTCCTCAAGGACAGGACTGAATTCCACCCAGACCTTCCACAAGACTGCAAATACCAGAGGTGCTTGGCTGAAACTGGGGGTGGGGTGCCAGTCCTGGGGGCCCACCTGGGTATGTGTCAGTTTCCGGTTGGGTCCAGCCCCTGGAATGAAGGGTTCTTCTGCTAGCTTCCACCTCACTGGAAGTCTACAGCACATAATACCCACGGCCTCCCCCAACCCCTGTCTTGAAAAACTGAGCTGCCTAATCAGGAACAAGGTCTGTGCAAAGGCTGAAGAAAACCCATCCACTGGCACTTCCTCTAGCTGGTTGCTGATGTCAGTCAGCACTTGAGGACATGTTAGGACAATCCTGGACAATCCTGGGATTTCATGGTTCAGGAACTTTTTTTTTTTTTAACATTCCGATTTCTAGTATGTAAGAAAGGTACGCTTCTGCTTCGGCTCACTCTGAAACCTGTGCCACACCCTGAGTCACCAGCAGGTAGAAATGCTTTGTCCCTGAGAGAAGCAGACGTGCGTGTCAGGAGTTACCTCAATGGCAGGCCTGGTGGGGGGAGTATAGTTACTGTTCCGGGGCGTTCTCAGGAAGGGCTCATTCTACAAGAGAACAGAAATCACAGGGAGACTTTATCGGGCAGCATCAAGGTTACTTAGGAAAGAGGACTACGAATCCTGCCCTCCAGAATGATTTAATGTGACTCTTCTGCATGTAAATAGTAAGAACCCTACAAACGTAATTTAATTCATTCTCTCGAGGGATTTATTTTTTAAAAGATTTTATTTATTTATTTGACAGAGAGAGATCACAAGTAGGCAGAGAAGCAGGCAGAGAGAGAGAGGATGAAGCAGGATCCCCACTGAGCAGAGAGCCCGATGCAGGACTTGATCCCAGGACCCTGAGATCATGACCTGAGCCGAAGGCAGAGGCTTAACCCACTGAGCCACTCAGGCGCCTCTTGAAGGTTTTACAAACAGCTCTGGCACAGGGTGTACAGGGAAAGGCCTCAGAAGGGTTCTGTGTGTGCTCTACTCAGGGTCCGAGGGCTTGCTCTTCCCCCTAGCCATGGAACATCCACCCAGTCCTCAAAATGATCCATTTTCTTCCCTTTGTACAATCTCTCTGTCTAGAGAGAGATTCACATGACAGCATTTTTTTCTTTTCCAGAAAGTACTGATTATCTATATATTGTATTGTATTTTATTTTAATTGTCTTTGCCTCTTTCGAACTATGTGTCTTACACCCTTCAGGTTGTCTTCACATATTTGGCCATGTGTTCATCCTGAAACATCCTCCTCCTTCCCTACCCAGCTCCTTCGGCATCAGCCTGCTCACAAGCCCAGTTAAGGTCCCAGCCTGTTCAGTCACAGGTGAGGGCTAGGGAGGAGGAGGAAACAGGCAAAGGAGAAACAGGGGAAAAGCAAAGTAATGAGAACATGTGAAAATGATATGAAGCAAGGAGTTCATAAGACTGAGATCAGGAACCAACAAGTGGCCCCGGGCTGTGGGCACTTTCCCAAGATGTGCTCAGTGGAGTGGAAGGGCCTGGTCTAAACGTTTGGGAAAAAAATGGGAATAAGAAAGAAGAGCCAGAATGTTGGAGGAGGGGCCCCTGGGGATCAGTTCCAGGGGGTTGCAAACTGCCTGTGGGCTAATTCTAGTCAGGAGACATTTGTTTTGTTCTGCCTTCCTCGGGCCTGAATGGTGTTAAAAAAGAAGGGGGGAAGAGGAGAAGAGTCTGAATGCTCTGAGAAGAGGTATAGGGTCTCCAGTTCTGGCCCTACCCCTTCCTCTTGTCGCATACACAGTCCCATTCACCCAGTAGTGCTCTACCGGCATGGTACCAGAGTTTGCAACCCCAGAAAGCCCCCATTTTACGGATGAAGAACAAGAGAGGTCCGGGGTGGAGGAGGGACCCGGTTCAGGTAGAAAGCGCGTAGTGAGTGCCCGTCAGGTCAGGCCTTTCCACTCTGTTCCTCACATTAGGGTCAGGCCAGGCAGAGAGGAAGAGGAAGAGAGGGGCTCAGCAGTGGCCTTGACCCTCCCAGCCCCTGGAACAGACGCCGGATCCCTCCAGCGTCCAGGTGCTAGGATGAAGGGTCAGGCAGAGAGCATGAGACCCCAGGACACAGTGAAGCCTCAGGGACCAGTGTGTCCAGTAAGCCCAGTAATTGCTGAGGAATGGCTGCAAGACTGGGGTGGAGGGGGTGTACGGACCCCACAGAGGAGACTCTGGCTGTGCGTGGAGGGTTGCTAGTTATCATTCCCCCTTGTCAAGGGAGCCCTGACCGGGAATAGGGGTTGGAGCTATAGCGAGTCTCAGAGTGCTCAGCACAGGAAGACCTAGAGAGCAAAGGCTCACCCTGTTCTCCTAGGAATGCTGAAAGTCAGGCTGGAGGGTCTATTTGGTCCCATGACCCAAGGGTTGGGGGAACGGCCAGAGAGGGGAGAGGGAGTCAAAGGGGTCAGAGGTCAGGGAGACAGTGGAATGGGGTGGGGAGGGAAGCCAGAGCAGGAACCATGAGAATAGGTCCAGGCCAGAGACAGATGGGGGGTGGGGTAGGGGGTGCCCGGGGCTTGCTCCACTGACCATTGACGCCATAAGGCATGTGTGAGTCAGAGCAGTTTAGGGGCCCAGAGTGGATCAAATCATGTAAAAAGAGACTCCAGTTAGCCTGACTGCTCTCGTGGGCTAGATCTGGAGCAGCGGTGGCTAGAAAGAGAAGCCCAGTGATCGTAGCACAGGGAGTATTCTACAAAGACGGTGTGGCCTGCCTGGGTTGGGGGGCAGGGCAGGCAGTGCCAGGACAGCCTCCTGTGGTGAGTCAGCCGTGTGAGTCAGCGGCCTGCAGGGATGGTCAGGCCCCTCTTGGTCGTGTTACTGCGTGCGCAGGTCTGTGGTGAAGGAGTGGCAGTGTTCTGTGTGGCTCAGACCGCCCTGGGGGGGCACAGTCAAGCTCCGTGCCAACCCCCCGGGGGACACGCGGACCACTCTAGGTTTGCAAGACTCCTCTGGCTGAGGGAAGGGACAGGAAGGCTCAGGGAAAGGGGGTGGCAGTGATAGGAAGGAGGATATAACAGGACATGGGATGCCCTCAGACACATCTACCTGATCCCATGCCAGTCCCCGTGTGGGGGCTCAGGACCTGTGAGGCGGATTTCACAACCTGTCAATGGGCAGCCACATGGTAGTTGGAAAAGCACTGCCCGAGACTGAGGGAGCTTCAGTAGAGGCTGTGCTGGTGCCTCGAGAGGGGAGGGGAATGGAGAAATCCTCTACCACAGGACCCAGCGCGTGGATGGGACTCTGAGGCCCTCCCCACTGGGATCTTTGGGTTATAGACTTCTCTGTGGTTATGATGGGAAGGGCCACATGACAGTTAGCACACAACGTGAGGAGGATGTGAACAGGGGTGGGAGGAAGGGAATGGGGGGCCGGTGGAGGGCACGAGGGAGGGTCCCATCAGGTAGGGCACCTCCCGTCCCACACCCGCTGAACTGTGTAAACCACAGTGATACAGACAGAAAGAGGGAAGTCCTAAGGATCAGAAAGGTGGGGGAGATAAATACTTCTTCCCTGTTTTGACGTTTCTGGCTCAAAAATTAGTCTTTGGATAGATGTGTGTTGAGTTTGGGGTGATGGTTGGGTGAGGCAGGCTAGGAGACTTAGAAGTCCACAGCATTCAAAAGGTGATAGTGCCCCCCATGTGTATTTCAAAATACAAACCTTGCTAAATGGTAAAGTAAGTATAAGGGAGCACAACAGACCTCTGCTTTTTGTAAAGATGAAAGATTGGGTGAGATAGCCCTTAAAATTTTATCAGTTTCTCTCTTTCTCTGTGCCCTCTCCCAGTGTCTCTCTTTGGGGCCCTGTTCTTGTCGGTCCCCTGATAATACATTTGTCACTTCGGGGCAACCTTACACCACCCAGGGCATCCCAGGAGGGAACCTCTTTTAAAGGTTAGAAGAACAGAGCTGGAGTTTGAGAAAGGAGAGGTGAAGACACAGGTGGTCCTGCACACAGATATTTACCAGAAAACCGTGGAAACAGACAACCCTCAGAGCGAGGGGATGTGGAGAGAGGGAAAACAGAATAGAGGTGGCACATGACAGTGGGAGAATGTCCCCATTTTCGAGACAAGAAGGGACAGTGACTAGAAGAACGGCACCATCGGGGAGGCACTGCGGCTAGGAATGCCCGTGGAAATGGGTTTCACGGAAGCCACAGAGGCCATGGTTCACCCTGATGAGTGTTCAGAGCAGGTCAGAGGAGTAAGAGCGGAGAGAGAAGACTGTGGGTCTTCAAAGCCCGAGGAGGAGCCACAGCCAGCTGCCCTGGGTTAGGGAAGGCAGTGAGAGCCGAAAGAGGACAATGGTCACAGTCCAGGGGGCAGCTGATCAGAAGTCTAACAGAAATCCAGGGAGTGAGGTTAAGGGCCCGGCTGGCCTGGCTGACAACCTGCAGCAGGGGGAGGAGCAGGGAGGGGCAGGGAGGAGGCTCCATCCCAGCCCCCTCCTCTCCGCTGGGTCCTGCCTGTTGCCTCTATGTTTAGACACCCTGAGGACTAAAATATGTTTGGCCTGGCCCCTGTCAGCTCACACGGAGATGCTGGTGGACTTTTATAGAGCTCTAAGGCACAAGGGAAGGAGCAGATGGGAAACGAGGAACGCAGAGTGCCAGAGTGCTGCTTTGCCTGGTGTGGTGGAGCAGGGCTGGCCAACAGATGGATCCTTTTGGAATGGGGTTGCCTGGCAACGGCTTCTCCCAGGCTGGGCTTCTATGGCTCCAAGAGGCTGGCTTTGCTCTCCTCCGTTTACCAATGGCTCAGTCAGGCTCTGTCCAGAAGAAGCAGAGCCCGCTGTGGCTAGAGTCGCACCCTTTTGGGGCTCCTTGCCTGGTCTGGGACAGGGAGTGGCCCAGGTGACCTCGAGGCCCATGGTGACCGTGGTGACCAGGCCCTCCCTGACCCTGTGCCGAGGCTCCAGCCTGGTACTTAATACATGTTTCTGGGGAAGGGAGGGAACAGGACGGCTCCCTGGAATCGGTTGTTATTACTTTTACTCTTGAATGGCAGGAGAATCGACAGATTAGAGAGGATTTTCCGAGGCTGGTTTTCAGGATGGCCATATAGGTTGTTCAAACACTCAAATGCTTACCTCCAGTATGGTTTCCGGCCACTGCTCTGAGTCCCCAAATGTCCCCACTACTCAGGCTGCCGGATCCTTCCCCCAAAACACTCCTGGGCAGGCTCAGGATCTAGTAATTAGACCATCCACATCGGGCACAGTAGGGCCCCTAGAACCGGTCCGGCCCTCCAGCTGGAGGCATCTGTTACCTCATTTGACTACCCCTTCCCTCCTAGCTCTAGACCCAGCAACTGAGCCCTTCACTCCCACCGCCTCACTTCTCCATCCCTTCCTCCCATGGCCCTTGCTCTCCTGCTGGGGACTGAGGCTGGGCTCGGGGAGGCGGGAGCATGGATACGGGCAGGGGTGCCCATCCTCTCTGGAACCCTGGCAGACACAGGGGGGAGCTGCAGGCCCATTTGCTGCTCAGCTGGGAGGGCAGGAGAGGGTGAGGCAGCCTGACCCCAGGGAGGAAACCCAGCCTCCCAGACTGGGTCAGGTCCTTCTGCTTTTACAGCCACTGAGGGCCATCTGGCTTCAGCCTTATTTGGTTAAAAAACCATTAAGACAGGGCCTAGAAAAGGGAGCCAAAAGCAGTGGGAACAGTAACCTGCCTCCACCCCAGGCCTGAAATCAAGTTGAACCACCACTTACATTTTCCTCCTTAAAAGGAGCCCTGAGCTGCCTCTTCGAGCCCAGCGGCAAGGCTGGTCTTCCCAGCCCTTCCTCCACGCAGCTCCCCGTGCTCTCTGCTGCTCTCCTCCTTGACCCTGTCCCTGCTGGGAACCGGCCCTCCAGGCTCTCAGACCACCAGCCACAACCTCAGAGCTGGCTGGCTACTCACTAAGGTTTCTGACCCACAGGCCGACTTGCCCATGGGCCCCAAGGGCTGCTGCCAAAATGAGCCTTCCTGCCACACTTCTGGCTTCTTGGTGCCCCCGCTGCCGCACCACCAGGAACCCACGATTCATCCTGGTCCTCTGCCTCTGCTGGGGCCCAGGCTTCCCTTCCCACCTGCTTCTCCCATTCTCAAAGAAGTGCTTCTGCACCATTTCCTCCTGTCACTTCCCCTCGGCTCCCTGCCATCCTCTGAAGCTCTCCTGTGCTCTCACTGAGGGGCTGTGGTGCTGGACCAGGGGAGGGCAAGGTCTGAGCTGCGGGCTCCGGGGAGGGGCAATGCACGTCCTCCCGTATTACCTGAGAGGGACAGGAGAGGGCTATATCTGCTGCCAGGTCCAGGCTCTCCGTTTTCTTTCCTAGAGGTTCAAGCTACAGGGGGGAAACAAGACAGGCCGGCTGAAGTGAGCATTCCCTTGGCAGCACCTTGCGGGGAGACAGCTCCCAGCCTGATGTCAGGGGGGCTTGGCTTCCTCTCCTGGCTTGGGTGTGGGGTGCTGGACAAGCCTCTCCCTTCCTCGCAAAGTCCTAGGGCTTGGCTGGCAGGGCTGGTGAGAGGCTTGGGTAACATAGCTCACAGGGCCTCACCCAGTGCCTGGCACATGGAGAATCTTGAATAAGCGTGAGGGGTTTGCCTCGCCTTCCTTGGAGAGCCCTCTCCTCCCAGGTCAAAGAGCAAAGGAGAGGGGGAAGTTGATGCTGGATAACTAAGGACTCTGTATTTTCAGTTCTACAGACTTCTACAGACGTGCCAGGCGCTGCTCCTTTCTACCGTGCCTGCAAAGGGAGGCCAGGAACGGGCCTCGTTCTGTAGGGCTGCCGCTTTGCCAGACTAGAGCCCTGAGACCCAGGGATGCCCCCACTGATTTTACCATATTGACCCAAAGGGCTCTGGAGAGCTGGGAGTGGAATTTCTGACTTGGGTGGAGACAGTCTGGCGCAAAGAAGGACATATCCAGGCGCCCATCCTGAAAGAGAAACAGATTTCTTCAAGATCCTATTGGTACAGAGGGTAGAGAGGGGGTTGCAGCTGGTCGGCCTGACCCCTGGGATTGACCACTCAGTGCCCCCCTCCCACTGCAGAAGCTCCAGGCCACTGGCCTTCTACAGGACCATGTCACCTTGAGAGGGAGAAAAGAGCAATCCCACAGATTAACAGCCTTGGGTGACCCCAACCCCCACCCTCCTTTCTGGCCCCATACTTCCCCTTATTTAATGTGTTTAAAAAGCATTATATTTATTTTTAGGCACAATTGTGCAATCCCCTAGCCCATGCCATGGTCTAGGGAATGAGATTCTAGTCCCTGAGGAACTCTTGGCCAGCCAGCCAGAAAAAGCTACTTCCCAGCCTTTGGTCAGCTGGTTCTAGTGGTCTTAGTGGGGAGAACAGGGCAGAGCTTGGGAACACGCTGGGCAAAGCCAACATGGGAACACCTGCCACCCGCATCTCTCTGGAGGTGATCAGGGGTGCCCAAGGCTTCTTCTAGCTTCCCTCCATCTAGGCAAGGCCCTTAGCATGGAGGCCCAGGAGGAGAGAGCTGAGTCCCCACCCTGGTGAACTCACAGAGCTCGTTTCCTCCAAGCGTCAGGGGGAGAGCATGGCCAGGGGGTGCGGAGACCCCATGCCCCAGCACCCTCCTTCAGTACTTCAGTGGTGGGTGACAGAAAGGGAATCATCTGAAGTTGGATATGTCCAGCCCATGCCTCTCTGTCCCTTATTCCCTATGTGACTTTAGGAGGGCTTCTGCACACCTCGAAGCCTCTGTTACCTGGGGATGAAGAAACTCATGGCAAGGTCATTGTGAACGTTTCACCTAGGCAAACACAGGACTTGGTGGGGGAGGGGTGCTCCACAAAGTGGGGGCTGCTGTCCGTGGTCATGAGCACATCCCACATCAGGCTGCCGCGAGGAGCACAGCTCAGGTGTTCAGGGAGGCTGTGCCACGAGACCAGACTCTGGAGAGCCGCCCGTGTCTTTCCCATAGTCTCCGGCATCTCTGCCTTGAATTTCTTCCTCCTCCTTCCCAGGATCCCCAGCGGGCAGGGCAGGGAGCATACCGCCAGGAGGGGGAGCCGGACGTCATGGAAGAAGGGCTGAAGCACCACAGAGAAGTCCTCCCGGGTGTCGTAGCGGCCGGACTCCGCCAGTTCCCGCATGCTGCTCTGCGTGGACACACCGGGCTGTCCTCAGCACAGGCCCCGGGCCGCCCCGGGGGTCGTTGCGGGGAGGCCATGGTGCGGCGGCGGACACCCCTGCCCCCATCTCCCTACCCAAAAGGATGACTCAACCCTTCCCCTGAGAACACAGACACATGTGATTGCAAATCTCTTTCCAGAGAATTGGAAACAGGTTGGTTCACCTTTGGTTTTGCTGTTGGGTGAACTGCCAGCTCTGAAGGCCAAGGCAGGAAGTCCCACAAGGCCTAAGAAGCTGGGGAGAGTCTCCAGAGGGCCCCTGGGGGCTCAGGGGCCTATTTGTGGCCTGTCTCTTGAGGAGGGGAGGAAGGGAGTCCCCTGGGGTGCAGGGAAGGGGAAGGCCCACCCAAGGAGCACTCAGAGCTACTGACCTCTTTAGGCCAAGCATGGGGCTAAGCCATGAGGGCAGGTGGGCCGGGAGGGCTTTGCCACCTGGATTCCTCTGGGATGACTCTAACATAGCGGCCTGAGACACTTCCGCCAGGTGGGGCAGAGGAAGGGGCCCTGAGGGTGACATCCCTCCAACCCAGACTAGCTCCTCCCTTCCCTGAGCTCGGGTGTGTTGACGGAGCAGGGGGAGAGCGCTCCCCGTGGTGGCACTCTTCTTGGTCTTACCTGGTAGGCTTGCGTGATGGCCTCCAACCTGGCCAGCTCTTGGGAGCTCTCCCGAGGGGTCAGAACGCAATTACATAACACGCTGCACAAAGACGGGGAGAAGGGAGGGCCCAGCTCCGTGGGGTGGTTCTCTTGAGCCCTGGCTTAGGAGCACACAGGCCCTGGGGCTCTGATGCTCATTCTCAGGGGCAGGTTCGAGGCCTGATGCAGGGACTAGACAAAGTCCCGAGGGCAGGCGAGCGAGCAGCTTCTCATAGCGATAGAACACAAACATCGGACGGCAGGCACTGGGCCTGTGGCAAAGTACGTGGAACCAATGAACTTACGCAGTGAAAATCTGATGTTTAATTTTTAAGAATAAAATTAAAATGCATCCTGGGGCATCAGAGCTTGTATTCAGGGGTCTCTGATGCTTCTGCCCTCACATGCCTCCTTAGCTCGCCATTCATCATGAACTGTGCATTCAGAATGAATCTGGATGAATTCCATCATGAATTATTTCATGCTCACGCAATACACTTCATGTTAAAACCGGTATTATCTCTAAAGCACTGAGAATAGTGCTGGGCACACAGTAGGTTCTGTAAAACTATTTGTTAAAGAAACAAATAAAAGTATGAGGTAGGAAGACAAATAAAACACGTACCTATGTGCTGCTCACCCCCCTTAAGAAACAAAACACTCCCATCTGAAGTCCCCCCATGTGCTCCTTCCCCATAAAGGTCACCAAATGATGTACATCGTTTCCCTACTTTCCGTTTCAATCTGACCATGTACATATACAACTGCATGTTTCCCCTTTTTGCTGGCTGGGCCACACTGTATCTCAAATGCCAGCCTTGGTCCCAGCCCTGACCCTCTCCCCTGGGACTCTCATGTCACAGGGCTCCCTCGTGGCATCCTGAGGTTGGGGAAAGGGGGAGCCCATCTCCAGCTTCTCAGAAGCAGCCAGTCCTGACATAAGACCCCCTTTGCAGACTTGGACCCATGGACACACC
>RCUC01057031.1:0-12128 GCA_003697995.1 Taxidea taxus jeffersonii | reverse complement strand
AAAACTGAACATTCTGCATCTGGCTTTATTTCTATCTTGTTTCTACTTCTATAGAAACAAGGTCTGAGAGCAGAGGAGTCCACTTCTTGATGGACGTGTCTTTGGAGGCCGGAAGGTCCACGTGCCAGGACAGCTTCCGGACCTCAGAGCAGCAGCGTGTCCTTCGGGGCGCTGGGGGTGCAGGTGTGGCACGTGGCGGCCCGCCGTGGCAGGCAGCCCCTTGGCACCACATCAGGCCAAATGTGCCCCCAGCGTTGGGAGGGAGGTTTCGTGGACCTTCTTCCTGAATGCAGGCCCTGCAGGCCGGTGACACGTTTTTGGAGCCACTCACTCTTGCTGAAGCCTGTGAAAGCATCCGTCTGCATCTCTGACCTCTGTACCAGGCCTATGTTTTCGAAATGAAACTATACACCTGCTAAATTATATTCTTGTTTAATTATGGTGCTGTCCTACTTTACCAAAACCTAATACACAAAAATATGACTAAAACCTCCATAGAAATGAAAGGATGATTATTTACAAAGGGTGTTTGCTGTATCAAAGGGTTTACTGCTGGGGTCCTGTTAATTCTTCTGGTTCATTAAAAGTAAGATATAGTTGGCACATTAGCCCATGAATATAGTTATTTCATAAAACAAGGGATACAGCTGCCCCCCCTCCTCCCCCTCTGGAAGCCTCATGGGGGTGAGAAGGAAAGGGGCATGGTTCTTCGGTGTGCAGAGCAAGAGATTTCTTTTTACACCCAGCTCCAAAACTTTAGGGTAATTATTAATAATTAGAATTGAGTGGAAAACCCACACCAAGTGAGTTATTCAGTGTAATTTGCAGTTAACAATAGTTGCCTTTTTGAAACCTCAGGAGTCAGAACAAGAGAGTCATACAGTCTTTTTGTTTTAATTTCTGGCAGCCGAAGGGACCAAGATTTAGAAAAACCCTATAGAGGGAACCACATGCTTAAGAATTACCAAAATAAAAAAAAGAGCACACACATCAACAACAACAAAAAGTAATTTGTAAAATGCATGGAATTTGGGGTTTTAAATAAAATATCTTTGGACTCTGCTCAAACAATGTCCACAAAAGGCCTCACAGCAAGCTGGGCTTTTTGTTTTAAAAATTTTCAGTATATGCTAACAAAACACCATCTATCCTGAAAAATATTCCTGGGGGAAAGCCTCCAAGGCTGTGAGCCTTTGGTTCCTGGGGCACTGATGATCTAGGCACCAGGTGATGACCGCTGGGCGCTGAGTGATGACCGTGGGCACCGGGTGATGACCACTAGGTCCTGGGTGATGATGCGGGCACTGGGTGACGACCTTGGGCACCAGGTAATGACCGTGGGTACCAAGTGATGACCACTAGGCCCTGGACGATGACCGTGAGCACTGGGTGATGACCATGGGCACCAGGTAATGACCGTGGGTACCAAGTGATGACCACTAGGCCCTGGACGATGACCGTGAGCACTGGGTGATGACCGTGGGTACCAGGTGATGAGTGCCGGGCACTGGTAACGACCGTGTGTACCAAGTGATGACCGCTAGGCACCGGGTGATGACTGCTGTCTGGTACCAGCTGGTGATGGCCCCGATGAAGAGACCATGGTGGCCATAGTACTTTTGCTTGTGGTCACGGCTGGGCTTCGGTGATGTCTTCCCACGTGTCCACCGCTGACTCTGTTACTCATCCACCCTGGTCCTGGATGGTCAAGGCGGTGCTGTGCCTGGGAACTGAGTCTCAGTGGTGCAGGTCCCTCTTGCGGTTTGGCCGGGAGTCAGGAAAATGCCCTGGAAGCATCTAGGCACCAGTCAGTGCTGCAACGGTGACTGTTATAGACTGGGCGGTGGGCAGTGTTCTGCAGACATTTCTGTCGGAGAGTCAGGAGCCCTTCTCAGTGCGGTCCAGGGCCATCTTCAGACCTAGGTTGCTCCTGATGAGTCTAGCTGTGGATTTGGAACCGGAGCAGGGGAGGGGCCTGGCGCTGGGAAGGAGGATGCCACAGGGCTTGGTTTCTGAGCAAAGACTGTGAAACAGCCCCGCTCGGCGGGAAGCAAGTAGCACAGGGATTTCCAGGTACCTGCAGGCAGAGGAGTGGCTGCTGCCGGTGGTGGGTGTGTCCCTGCATTTCAGGGTCTGGGGATCCTATCTTTCATACCAAGGTTTCAGTTTCTGAGTAATGATCCTAAAAGAATAAGAATCAGTGATGAAACATGATCTCAGCAAAGGAGGCAGAACCCGAGCATACCCAGGAACCCGGGCTCTGCCCCTGTTGTCCTCCTCCAGGCCAGGGTGCTGACAGCTGCCCAGACCCTCCCGCCTCTGGGCACGTTGGACAACCAGCATCTGGGGCCTGGTGGGCTGGGGCCGTGGCTGGGGACCCAGGCATGCCCCGACACCATGTGTGATATCCTGCACTCTCTTTTCTGAGTGTGGGTCCTTCCACATGTTCTGCCTGCAAGCCTGAGCGAGGATGGCGTCGTGCCCCCCTTTGTTAGAGAAAGTCTTGCACACATATCTCCTATTGTTTGTGAATTGTGTTTAGAAAATAAGATTCCCTGCACACAAATATTTGTAAAGGATTAGCAAATGTCAGATATCATATTTAAAATCACTGTTTCCTCAGAAGAGAAATACTTAAAGACAAAGTCTGCCTCAAAGCGGGAATCAGTGGCTACTTGTGGACGTCTCTCACACAATGACGATCTTTCCCAACTAGAGAGCATCTCCTATAATCATCACTTTAGAAATATTACGAGCTCTGCTTCGGAGTTCAGGGCAACACTGATGGAAAGCCCTTGATAGTAACAATGAAGCCAGCAGAAATACAATGCAAGATAACCACATGAACGAGGGTATAGAATCCATGTAGTAAAATGTAAAATACAGTATTCTGCTAGTAGCTAATAATGCATTAACAATTATTCTCTTATTCCTCCCAAGGGACTCAGTGTAATCAATTTCAGGTAATGTTTATTAGGTTCACATCCTGTATATCAACCACCCAACTGGGCTTTGTAAACTTTTTACAGAGGGGAAAAATACAACATAATATTCAATAGTATTCAAAACAGAAAAATATTTGTTTAACTGAGTTTCAAAGGCAGTGCGGGTGTTGGGGGTAAGAAATACATCTTTGCATTCTCACCTTAGGGTACCATGATCCTGCATTATCAAGATCCAGACTCCTTAGTTACAAGCACTATATGGAGTAGGCAGTCACTGGAGTGTGATTCTCAGATGAACGTGGCTAATGTCAGTATTATTCTTTTTTTTATTTAATTTCTTTTCAGGGTAACAGAATTCATTGTTTATGCACCACACCCAGTGCTCCATGCAATAAGTGTCTCCATAATACCCACCACCAGGCTCACTCAACCTCCCATCCCCTCCCCTCCAAAACCCTCAGATTGTTTCTCAGAGTCCACAGTCTCTCATCGTTCATCCCCCTCCGATTTCCCTCAACTCCCTTCTCCTCTCCATCTCCCCATGTCCTCCCTGTTATTCCTTATGCTCCACAAGTAAGGGAAACCATATGATAACTGACTCTCTCTGCTTGACTTATTTCACTCAGCATCATCTCCTCCAGTCCTGTCCATGTTGATACAAAAGTTGGGTTTTCATCCTTTCTGATGGAGGCATAATACTCCATAGTGTATATGGACCACATCATCCTTGTCCATTCGTCCATTGAAGGGCATCTTGTTTCTTTCCACAGTTTGGCAACCATGGCCATTGCTGCTATGAACATTGGGGTAGAGATGGCCCTTCTTTTCACTGCATCTGTATCTTTGGGGTAAATACCCAGTAGTGCAATTGCAGGACCACAGGGAAGCTCTATTTTTAATTTCTTAAGGAATCTCCACACTGTTCTCCAAATTGGCTGCACCGACTTGCATTCCCACTAACAGTGTAAGAAGGTTCCCCTTTCTCCACATCCTCTCCAACAGAAGTTGTTTCCTGTCTTGCTAATTTTGGCCATTATAACTGCTGTAAGGTGGTATCTCAATGTGGTTTTAATTTGAGTCTCCCTGATGGCTAGTGATTAATGTCAGCATTATTAACGTGGTCACCCAGAAACTGATGGCAAAGCACAGCTAGGGTGTCGGTCGTCGCAGTGGGCACTAGTGCTACACAATGGAAGATTCATAACAGCAGGAAAGGAAGGAGAACCTGCCAAACTTTGCAGCCCAGTTGCCAAGATGGTGGGAGAGCTCCCTAAGGGGCGGGGCCGCCAGGCAGAGATGGCTTCCAAAGAGAAACCGTCATTTGTTTCTGTTTCTCTCCAGCATTATGGACATGCTTTTCTGTTCAGTTTAAATTGACTTTTCAATTTGATCTCAAGCCAGGCTCTATGTGACCTGATGAAGTCTCAGCCCTCCCGAGCCTAGGTCTTAATCTCTTGTCTGACATAGTCGGCCTAGTCTGTGTCTCCGCGTGCAGACCGAGCGGGCTGGTGGACTCCTCAGGCCACGGCTTAGAACAAGCTGATCAGGTGTCCCCTGCTTGTGAATGTGGTGTCAGGGAGCACTTCGAGCAATGGCCACGCTCCCCCGCAGCGCCCCATGCGGCAAGAAGGACCTCATCGGGCAGGATCTCCCGCCTCTGCCCGAGGCCTGACCCAACCCAAGGAGATCCCACAGCACCAGGCAGCCTCTGGGTCCTGTGCTCTGTGCACCTGACCTCTCTGGGGGTGCATGAGCCAGGGGCTGCTGCTTCCACGGGGCATCTATTCTTTTTTTTTTTTTTTTTTAAAGATTTTATTTATTTATTTGACAGACAGAGATCACAAGTAGACAGAGAGACAGGCAGGAAGAGAGGGGGAAGCAGGCTCCCTGCTGAGCAGAGAGCCCGATGCGGGGCTCGATCCCAGGACCCCGGGATCATGACCTGAGCCGAAGGCAGAGGCTTAACCCACTGAGCCAACCAGGCGCCCCTGGGGGTTCTAGTCTTTTGAGTCCCACAGTTAAAAGGTTAACTTGGATGGTGAATGTTGTCTCCTCTTGATGTCATTGTAGTTGGAAATGCGCAGTTCTTCAGGTATTTAATAGGAAAAATATTGGGTAAACTTTCCTCATGTCTCAGGCCAGTGTACATAATGAACAAGTTTCCTGGACTGTTCCTTGAACTCTTGCTGTCTCGAGCCCACAACACTGTTATCTGGCCTTCGTTCTGCCAAGGGCTGGGTCTGTTCCCTCGCCCACTTTGCACAAACTCTCTTCATCTGTCCTAAGGCCTTCTCCTAAAGCTTCTCCTTACCTCTACATCTCTTAGTTTTCTCTTTTTTTCCCTCTTAATTGTCCTTGGTAGGAAAAGTGGGTGAAGAGCGAGAATAGGCAGAGTAGCCTTTGGAAGGGCCTGGGCTAATCTGTAGGGGCAGATGAGGGAGCAAGCTAGCCCCCACGGGGGACTCACAGGGTTGTCTACAGCTATGGAACATCGAGAGACGCGTCGAAGACTCCAGGATCCTGTAAGATGGCCTGAGGAGAGCGTATTTCTCTTTCCTCAGGAAATACACAAAACAACCGAGATATTGAGAAACAGAAATACAAGCGTCATGTTTTGTGATGTCAGGAGACATCTGTAATGCCGAATCATAATCTGTGAGGAAGGGCCGCCCAATGCCTTGAGGATAAACCTGGAATGGTGCAAGCTGCCCCGAGAAGATGTGCCCAGAGGCAGGTCCCCGACAGCCCACAGAGCTCGGTTCACCCTGTGGGGCAGTGAGTTGGGAAATCAAAAGTGGGTGGAGGGTTGAAGTGGATCTTGACTAGGGCTGGGAGAGGCAGGGAGGGTGGGGCTGAACACAGCCCTACACACAGACTGCATTGGCAGTAAGCGGTTGGTTCATAAGTCAGAGTAGGAGAGGCCCTAAATCCTGGGCAGTCCATTCATTGCTGATCTGTGAGAAGCAACAGCTAATACATATATCAAAGACTATAAGAAGAAGGAGGAAATAATAGGAAAACATGGCAAATGAGGAATATTTATCAGAAAATGCTGTCATAATTGGTCTTGGCAATGATTTTTTGGGTAGGACCCCAAAAGCATAGGCAACGAAAGCAAAGATAAGTAAGTGGTTTTATATTAAGCTAAAAAGTTCTGCACAGCAAAAGAAGTAGTCAACAAAAAGAAAAGACAAACTCTGAAATAGGAGAAAATATTTGCAAACCATATTTCTGGTAAGGAAATATGTAACATATGAGGAAATATATGAGGAACTGGGGACTCTATAACTCAACAAACAGAAACAAAAACTGAAAACAAAGCCAAATAACCTGATTAAAAATAGAAAAAGGACCAGAATAGATTTTTCAAAAGAAGACATCAAGTGGCCACCAGGCACATGAAAAGATGCTCTACATCCCTCGTCAACAGGGACATGCAGATCAAAACCAGAACGAGATACCACTTCCCGCCTGTTAGAAGGGCTGGTACAAACAAGACTAGCGATTACCAGTGTGGGAAAGATGTGGAGAAAAGGAAACCCAGTGAGCTCTTGGTGGGGATGGAAATTGGTGCAGCCACTATGGAAAACAGTATGGAGTTTCCTCAAAAAATTAAGAGTAAAACTATCCTACAGTCTACCAATCCCACATTTGGGAATTTATCCAAAGCAATTGAAATAAAGATTTTTGAGGAGGTACTTGCACTCATGTGTTCACTGCTGCACGGTTCACACTAGCCAAGACATGGAAGTATGTCTACTGATGACAGAGTGGAAAGAAATAAAAATACATATTATATATATATGACAGATATATAATATAATATATAATATATAATAATGAATGGAAAGAAAGATAAATAATATGTATAAGGAAATATATATTAAATAATACACATAAAGAAATAGATATAATATATAATATATCTCTATATATCCACATACACAATATAATGAATGGAAGGAAAATTTCATATGTATATATTCACCCTTAAGAAGAGAAGGACATTCTTCCATTTGCTACAACATGGGTGAATGGATGAACCTGGAAGACATTGTGCTACGTGAAATAAGCCAGACGCAGAAAGACAAATGCTGTATGATTGCACTTCTATGGGAAATCTAAAAAGCCAGATTTATGAAAGCAGAGAGCAGAAGTGTATTTGCCGGGAGCCAGAAGGAGAGGGTATGGGGAGGAAATGGTCAAGGAGTATAGACTTCCAGTTATGCAATTTGAATATGTTGTAGAAATCTACTGTACATAGTGCCTGTAGCTAACAATATCGTATGATAGACTTAACATTCGCTAAGGGAGAGATCTTATGTTAAATGTTCTTAGCACACACACACATGAAAAAGAAGTAGTGGGAAGAAACTCCAGGAACTGATGGATAGGTCTATGGCCTTAATAGTGGTGATGGTTTCATGGAATGATACGTATTCTCAAACTCATTGAGGTGTACACATTCAATACCTATAGATTTTACATGTCAATCATATCCCTCTAGAGTAAAAAAAATGCTATGACAGAGCAGATGGACATTGTGACAAATATGTTTTTATGGCTTAAAAAACAGATACACATTTCCTGAAGCAATCACTTCCACAAAACAAGAGGTCAAAGCAAAGATAGTGGATCTAAGAAGCAGTGCAATAAGGCAGAGGAAGAGATAAACAAAAGCTGACAAAGTTCATGAAGGAAGTAAGAAAGTAAAAACATCACAAAAACAAAGGCCTCATTGGAAAGAGCATAAGTTAGCCTGGACACTGCCAGATCCTGGAGAGGATGCACAGAGCAGGAGCAGGAAAGTAAGCCAGATGAAGTGGAAATGAAGGGGACGCTAAAGGATGACAGAAATCACAGCTATGGCAGGTGAGAAATAAGGTATAAAATACGCATAAATGACTTTCAGTGAAAACATGATGTAATAAATTATGTTATAAAATAGAATTAGTTTTTTTCCCCCAGGAATAAAAAAAAACCTTGGAGTTTTAGATTTTCCCAGTACAAAACAACATAGAACAATCAAGATAGGAACCTATTCTAATAATACTCTTAAACTTCAAAGGCTAAGAAATAACGTCTGGGTTTCCAGGCCAAAGAGACCCGCAGAACACCCACCAGGAAAAGTCATTCCAGACTTCTCTGAGGCAAAAGTCTACACTAGAACACAGCTGTGCCATGACTACAATGCCCTCAGAAGCGGAAAAATGTGAACCAACAATTTTGTACCCAGGTAAACTATTATTCAACTGGGAAGACAGGAGACGAATATTTTGAGCTGCAGTAACTTAATTAATACTATTTCATGATCTATTTTAAAGTTAGCTATGATGAATTCTAGCTAATTAGAGAGACAAATGAAGACACTGTTATAGAAGACAGACATTGGGTTCCTAATTCATGTGACTTGCAGATTGAAAGAGACATGGCACTGCACACTCTTGGGTATGGGACAGAAGGTAAACGTTACAAAATGTAAAAATCTGGACATCTTATACCAAAATTCAGAAGTAGAATGAGGAAGGGAAGATAAGAAGTATCAGAACTTTGGTTCCATGGTCTTTTCTAACTTGGAGTTAACTATAAAAGTATAACTATAACTATAACTAAAAGTATAACTAAGATAACTATAAAAGTAATCAAAGCATAGGTATATTTAAACTGTTGTAGTCTATGGTCTGACCTTCCCTGAAGTTGAGCAGTGTACAACATGAATGCATGTATATGTGGATTCTATTTCAAGACAATAGGCTAACTACTAAAAAAAAAAATGATAAAGTACAATCAGCCGTAAGTGGCTGGTGATGCATTGGGAAGGTGATGAAAAGTACAAATGCCCTAATTTCATTCTTGCTTATGGTAGGGGTCAATAAAACCTCTATAAAAGCAATAAAAATATCATGTAAATTTTAAAAAAAATGTAATAGTTGAGGGGCGCCTGGGTGGCTCAGTTAAAGCCTTTGCCTTCGGCTCAGGTCATGGTCGTGGGATCGAGCCCAGCGTCGGGCTCTCTGCTCAGCGGGGAGCCTGCTTCCCTCTCTCTCTCTCTGCCTGACTCTCTGCCTACTTGTGATCTCTCTGTCAAATAAATAAATAAAATCTTAAAAAAAACGTAATAGTTGAAAGTGCAAATCTTTCCACATATGGGAACACACAGACAACAAAGCAAATACAGAATATATAGTAAGAGGAAAAGGCATACCCTGAACGTGGTAATGAAGCCAAGACTGTGCACACATCCTGCATCTCTGTTTGCAGCTGGACTAAATGAAAACATCGAAAGAACAAGGATTTTTTTAACCTCATAGGGCAACCCCCAGTAATATGATGCATACACTGAAACTGAGTAAGTCAGAAAGTTGAAATTAAGAAGACAGGCAGGGGGCCATCAGGCACATATATATAAAGAGAGAACACAAGGAGGAGTATTTTAGTGTCAAACAAGGCAAAACTTCAGGCAGAAAGTGTTAAGGGGACTGAGAAAGACGCTTTGTAATTACAGGACTTGTCATCAAAAGATCTCATAACCTAGGAGTATTCGGGGATTTTACATGCTCACCAGCACTTAGTAAACACGAATGCGTGAGACCCAAGGGGAGCATGCAGAAACTCACAGGAAACAGGAGATGTTATTTCTGGGCTCTCTGCCCAGACCAGTCAAGAGCATGGTCGTTTAGACACGGGGGGCAGAAGGGAAGAACATCAAAGCAGGTATGGGTGATAGACAGCCACGTGGCATGTTGGCTGAAAACAGGACTTACAACTTCTTTTTTAAAAAGATTTTTATTTAAAATCATTGTAGTTAACATACAGTGTATCAGTCCTTTCAGGAGTAGAATAGAGCGATGCATCAGTTACCTACGACACCCAGCGCTCCCTCCGTCACGTGCTCTCCTGAATGCCCATCCCCCAGCCACCCCCGCTCCCCTCCAGCAGTCCGTGTCCAGCCTGTGTCCTATAGGTCAGAGTCTCTTGGGGTTTGTCTCCTTGCCGGTTCCCATCTTACCACTTCTTTTCGGCGTTGTGACTAAACTGTCGAACGTAACAGCTGACTACAGGGGGAAATATCTCATAAAAACAGAAGAAATAGTTCAGATGATGTTCTCCGATCATAATGCCATAAAACCAACATTGACCACAGAACAGTAAGACAAATAGCAAAGTAAAATGTCAGTACCTGGAAGATTAAGAATAAAATGAGAGTAGTAAAGGGACCAAAACGCTGATGTGTCAGAGTCTCTCAGAAGTGACGACCTCAAGAAATTATATGCTGAGTGATGGGTCACAGTAGTGCTCAGGGGAAAATTCACAACCTTAACAATTATGCTTCCTCATAATTGAGAGAGAATAAAATAAGTACTCAACATCAAAAGTTAGGAATTTAATAAGTGAATGAATCTTAGCAAAACAAAAGGGAAGAGTTAAAGACAGTAGTGGACATTGATGAATTTAAAAACAGAAAACAGAAAATCAAATACATTGAAAGGTTGTTCTTTTGGAGGAAAAATAAAGAAGAGGAAACACGATCTATTAAAATCCCTTCCCCCCGACCTTCACCAGCTCCGGCTCGAAGTGGAAGGTGGTGGGATGTGGACTCCGGGGTGAACAGTCTGCCCCTCGAGCTCCATGCAGATCCATTTGGTGGCCTGCAGGAAACGGCTGAGTGTTCCAGGGAGTGCAAAGTACTAACCCTGAGTCCAGAAGTTAGAGAGAATATAAATGGACCAAGTAATAGAGCAAACACACAGAGATAGGGCAAGTTTGCCAGGCCTGATCTCACAGGAAACCAGCAAACCTTTAAGAAATAGTTGGTGGTAAGGACATTGAAGTTGTGTCTGTGTGGAAATAAACTTCCAAATTCTCTCGATAGATTAAAAACTGATAGCAAAATCTGACGAAAATCCCAGGAAAAAAGAGAGCTTCAGCCGTGAGCTCGGGGAAAAGAGCCCGGTCCGTCACGAGCAGAACCGTAGAGAATGCGGTCTGCTGATATAGGGAAAGAGTCCTGCAACTTCTGCACTGGGCTTTATTTCAGGAATCCAAAATTCAGGGTTAACGTATTCATTAACAGTGTTCACTATATTAATAAAAGTTTACATAGATGTGAAAAACACTTGTTAATACTTAGCACCTCTATGTGATTAAAAGACACTTTCATGATTCTGTTTCTTTTTTATTGCAGGATCAGATACAAATTTCCATGGTGCTGGAGCACATGTGTTCAACTACGTGGCCTCGTGTGTGATGGGAACACACGTGGGCATAGCATTCAGGGCAGGAACAGAAGTCCGCCCTGACGTCACGTGTCGGATACTCTACCGGACGCACTGAGCATGTGATACAGCCTAAAAATTAGAAGGAATCGAAATCATCCTTGTTTTCAGAAATATAATTATTTACTTAATACATCCAAGGGAATCAGTTGAAAAGAGAATTTTGGGAGATGGTTGGGTGTAATGTATGCAGGAATTAATACCACTCCCCTGTACCAAAAATGCCCGGTTAGAATTACTGGAGAAAAGAGGCCCATTTGCAACTGCAACAGTCAAAAAAATACCAAGAGATACACTTCAGAGGCTCAAGTCCTGCTTGTCTGGGAATGTAGGCAGTGCGGGCTCCAGAAGAGAAACTGAGCGACACTCTCATGCCGGCCTGGGAAGACTCGTCGTAAGGAGTCACTTTCCCTACACTAAGCCACACATTGAGTTTGGGAGCGATCCCAGCAGGGTCTAGGAGGGGTTCCCGGGTTGCACTGAGAATGCAGCAAGAGGAGCCGGGACCGGGTGAGCAGTCGGGCCACGCGTGCACTGCAGACTTCAGACTGGAGTGTTGTGAGGTCGTGGGTCACACGGGCAGAGACACGGTGAACGGCGTCAGGAACAGGAAGGGTCCAGGCATGTGGGTTCAGACAGACACTAGACTATTACACGGTGCAGACCGGCTGCCCAAGACGGCACCCGGACACTGGGTAGTGCTCTTCTAAACATACATTAACAAAACAGGACCTACCTCATACCTTCTTTCAAAATAAGGATCGTCTGGCCCAGAGATCAACACAAAACTATGATGGTGTTTAACATAAAATTAGTGTTTTCCCCCGTGAATCTTGGAATGCAGGAGAAGGCCTTTCTAAGTATAAAACCAGACCTATGGGGGCGCCTGGGTGGCTCAGTGGGTTAA
>RCUC01057010.1:0-18666 GCA_003697995.1 Taxidea taxus jeffersonii | reverse complement strand
GGTTTCATTTCTGCAAAATGAATTCTGTGATCAGGATTCTCTCTTTGGATTCAGAGGGAGGGGAGAATCATCCCCCTCTGCTTTGCTATAGCTATTATCTTGGCAACTCTCTTTGATTCCTCACTGTGACTTGGAATACATAGAGATTTCTTTGTGCAACTCTATATTTTAAACTCTGACACATTCTCTGGTTATCCTGCCCTAAATATTTGATCTGGATGTTTAGCAAAATCACTACCTCCCAGCTGTGGACCATTGCCTGTGAAAGGCACACACTGGGGCTTTAGGCCTGTGTCTCACAAAGTGGCAGAAAAACAAAGATCAGAACAAGATAATGAGCAGCAGACCCATCATTCTCACCCTTCACTTCTACCTGAACTACCGGGCTCTGGGTCTCCACCCGCCCTGTTTACTGTTTATGTGGCTACCAGAGAGGTTCCTATAGGTCCTTTTTCAGGGAATTTCTGGGTCTCCCTATTATGCAAATAATATAAGTCCTAAGCAAGGTATATACTCAAAGACGACTTGGAATGTAAGCATCTCTATTATCAGTTAATATGGATTTCAAATTCAGTGATATTTTTTGCTTCAGCTCCACTATGCTACAGTGACCTCCTGCCCCAACAAAGCTTGCTTATTCCTGGATGTGTCCTTCAGGCTTCCAGACCCTTGTTATTGTTCATATTATTCTCACTGCTTGAAAGGTCCTACACAGTGCCGTTTCTTGAAACAGCCCTTCCCTTAGAGAACGGCTTTCACGATAAAGTGTTCTTTCATGCTTCCCAGGAGAATATAAACTTAATGTTTTTCATGCTTGTGAATCTCTGCTATAATAGCCTTTGTTATGCCTCTTCTTGTGGTTTGCTTTTTACTCTAGTGAGTCTTTCCCACTAGATCAGGAGCTACTGGAGGGCAGGGACAAGACTTAATTTTGTGTCCTGCCATGCAAACACAGTGTCAGCCCAGAACATAATGACTCAATTCATGTCTTGGAATAGTAATGGTAACCTGTTGCCAGACCCTTCTCAAACAGCTTCCCAGACTGAAGTGGAGGGGGTGCCAAGAAAGATAATGGACTTTAGCTTCAGACAGGGTACAATGCTAGTGCAATCACTTCCTGGTTTCATGTGAATTATCTCTCACAACCCTCAATTCCCTCCCATATAAAGCAAGATTATAAATCTCTGGTGAGAAAGAATGCCAGAATCTAGATATCTGAATACTTTAAAAAAACTTTTATTAACATATATTATTTGCTTCAGGGGTACAGGTCTGTGATTCATCAGTCTTTCAGAATTCATAGCATTCATCATAGCACATACCCTTCCCAATGTCCATCACCTAACCGCCCCATCCCTCCAACCCTCCTCCCTTCTAGCAACTCTCAGTTTGTTTCCTGAGATTAAGAGTCTTTTATGGTTTGTTTCCCTCCCAATCCTATCTCGTTTCATTTTTTCCCTCCCTTTCCCCCATGATGCCCTGCCCTGCCTCTCAAATTCCTCATATAAGAGAGATCTATATGATAATTGTCTTTCTCTGATTGACTTGTTTCACTCAGCATTATACCCTCTAGTTCCATCCATGTCACTGCAAATGGCAAGATTTCAGTTTTGATGGCTACATAGTATTCCAGTGTGTGTGTGTGTGTGTGTGTGTGTGTGTATTCTTTATACATTCTAGATGTCTGAATACTTGATCACTGTCCTGACCCTTCCCCCACCATGGGTGGCAGGATGTATGTATGGGGAAATGCCAGAAACAGTCTTGATCTCCAGCAGGAGCTCTAATTCCCAGTGCCCCATGGCTCCTACTTTCATAACCTGATTGGCCATCATGTGGTTAAACAGGAGGTATCTGTTGTCTCAGTCCAAGACCCACAGCTGAAGGCATGCTTCAGAGTCTTGCTGCATAGACTTCAGACTTTCTCTGAAGCTCCTTCCTGCCTCCCCCCTTGGTTATACCAAGACAATAGCTAAAGGTGGTCATGAGTCTCATCTTACTAGGTAGATGCAGAAGACAACACCTACCCTTACAGAAAAGGAGGATTTTCTGCAGTCTGGTTCTGTTTTGGATACTTCACTTTTCCCACAAAAATTCCTACCCCACTGAACCAGCCTGTTTGACTAACTCTATGTTCCTGAGCATGTCATTTTGTCTTCTATCAGTTTCAAAACTCCCCCTTGTTAGTGAGGTAGTGGGCATGTACATGTTTGGGGGAAATCTCTTTATAAACAATTTATTTGAACAATAACAATGACCTAGTTTAGGCAAATTTAGAATGAGGAAAAGGAGGAATATACTGATGTTGGTGTCAGGTTTTGCCTCTTAGCAACTATAAGACCTTGGGAAGTTTTCTTAATATCTTGAAGCTTCATTTATACTTGATATTAGCCAAAAGGCCAAGAAGCGATGCAGCTTCATTTATAAAATGGAGAAGATCAGGGGTGCCTGGGTGGCTCAGTTAAGCATCAGACTCTTGATTTCAGCTCAGGTCTTGATCTTAGGGTTGTGAGTTCAAGCCCTGTGTTGGGCTCCATGCTGGGTGTGGAGCCTACTTAAAAGAAATATACATGATCATATCTACAACCTAGGTCTGTTATGAGCATTAAGTAAGGTAACATGTGGAGATGGCATCATAGTAATTGGCATGAAATAGGTGTTTGATAACATGCTGGCACCTTTCTTTTCTCTCTTGAAACTTAACTCAGTAGTGTACTTCCACCATTTGGCTACAGGCTGTCAGTTTCATATGAAGGAAGTCTGGGAACTCAGGACCACAAAACCATGGTAATTTCATTATATCATCACTTTCTTTTTAAAAGACTTTAAAAATTTTATTTTAAGTAAACTCTATGCTACATGTGGGGCTTAACCTCATGATCCTGAGAACAAGAGTCACATGTTCTATCAAGAGAGCCAGCCAGCACCCCTCATCACTTTTTGTAATCAAAAGGAAGAGGGCAGTCAAGGACTAATTCTAAACTTTCTGCAGAAATGAATTTTTAACAATCCCATGGTGTTCTTGGAGCCTTCCTAGCCTATTTACCTGTCTGCTTGACAAGGTAAGAGTTCTCAGGTAAACATGGTAGTACTTGTTCCAGTTTCCTCAGATCATAGCAGCTGATCTTTTCCCACATTGGAAGTCATGGACATTGTTGATCCATAAGTAATATATTCTGGGATTTGTTGTTGTTATTGTTAAAATGCAATCATTGTCATTGTCATGACCGACTGTCCTAACTACCAGAGGACTCAACACACTTTTGTTTTGGGTCATAGAACCTAGACCTGCTCCCAGGTGCTCTTTCCCAGACCTATCCAGTCATTGTTCCCGAAGAAAAATGTATCCTCCTTCTCTGCTAGAGGGCCTTGAAACAAGTTCAGGGAACCATTCAAGCCAGGAAGACCACCTCTCCTTGTGTCCACGTGTGTTTCTTAGGCAAAATGTTCTTGGGGAACAGGAATGATGGAAGGAGTCCAGGAGATTTTTCATCAGCTCCAGGGAACCAAACTAAAGTTCTTCCATGCTCATGTTCCAACCCCAGGGGGTCAGAGATGGTGGATAAAGAGCTTGGGCAATTTTCCATTTAAAGGAACCAATATGATACAGTTATCATGAACATGGGTTTTGGGGTCAATCCACTATAGCTGTGAGTTGAAATCTGCTTGGATATGTGGCTGCATGGCTCAGGTTCTAAACTTCACTATACCCTATGTGCTTCCTCTGTGTAATGGGCATAATAACACTACTAATTCAGCTGTTATGAATATTAAATGAGGCAATGCATGTAAAATGCAAATGGAGGGTTTGACACTACCCAATAAATGCCACAAACTACTTAAGAGTGAGAGCCTCCATGCCACACTACCAATTCCAGGGTTTAGAAATTACTGAATGATAGGAACCCAAATGAGTTGGGATTGGGTTGATTTATCAAAAACAAAATAAAACAAGAAACCACAAATGAGTGATAATTTGCTTGGGGCAAATATTAAGTAGAGAGAAAATTGAGGAATTTCCCTTTTCCATTTAAGCTATAAAAAAAAAGCTTTATTTATACTTCTCAACTTTCTATTTCAAAGAAGATATTGGACCAGTCAGAGCTAGGAGATGATTGAATTTGCTTATCTGATTCCTAGGCTTGTGTTTTCTTATTGGTCCATTTCTATCTGTTGTCTGTGATCTTCCTCACCGCCATGGGGGATGAACTGGCCAAGACAGGGAACCAGTTCACTCACCTCCAGACAAAGGTGAGTGGAGCCCTTAAGCCCCTCAGTGGAGCCATGTAAGCAGTGCACTAGCCTAGTGCACTACATCGCTGTACCATGATGGCCCCCTTCCCTGCCCTCTGGTTTATCCCTATCACCTTGGACTATGTCCTCTAGGTACACAGAGATCCATGGGTCACTATCAGTCACATCCTGTCCTGCCATTTGTGTGTGCATGGATGTTTGCCTCCATAGATAAAACCCCATGAATATGCAAGAAAATACATAGACAAACATCCATGCAAATATACGTAGACTAAGTCAGGAACACTCTGATCAACATAAATATACAGACAGGCCATATTCAATCAGCATGAAAGACAATCCTTTCAAACACACTCACCCATACCCGCTGTCACACATATGCGCACACAATCCTGTGCACACACTTCGACCATGTGACTGGTCTGTGAGCACATGGAGTGTAGAGAGTACACTTTGTCTTCTTCTATTCACATTATTTTTATGAAGGGCTTTCTATAGATCTGTAGATCAGCAGGACAATTTCATATCCTATTACAATCTGCCAAGAAGAAATAGATAAATCTATTAGCCTGTTCTTTGCTTGTTTCATCATTGTGACAGTCTCTCATGGGTCTACATCCATCAGGCTCCCACACCACCTGACAGCCGAGTCTCCACCACCGAGCTGCAGGTTAATAGCTCTTTAATCTCTGTTTAATTGCTCATTAATAATTCTGATACTGCTTTCTTCTGTTAATTGATTAAAAAATGGTTTCAGTGGAAGTGAATAATGAAATTTGGTAGCAACCAACTAGAGAATGAGTTTTCTTGTCATCAAGATAATCAAGAAGAAATAGTGACCAAAACACTCCTTGCTTCATTTGCAGATTTTTTTAATGCTAGAGCTGGCACAGCCTTTGGAATTCAACTACATCAGCGTTTCTCAAACTGATTCACAAGTGATTAAACAGTTTTCTAGGAAAAACAATATTCTGTGATTAAATAAGTCTAGCAGACACAGCATACAAATCTCTTTCACAATTTGGCATTTTAAATCAATGTTAGCATATTCAAAGCTCTGACATTCCAGTTTGAGAAACCTATTGACATTGTTAAGTTGATCTTCACCCAAACTTATTTGATAGTAAAAATCACATTTCTGTTGAATACCACTTCAGTTATCTACTGCTGCATCATGAGTCCCCCAAAATTTAGTGGTTTCATTAAAATGATGGGTTATCTTTCACAGTTCTGTAGATTTCCATATTGGCAGGTACAAGATGGCCTGGCCCTCCACATGGTTTTTTATCCCCCTCAAGTCTTCCCTACAAAGTGGGCTCAGGGCAGTTCTAATAGAACAAACAACAGAAACTACAAGGCTTGTAAAGGCTTAGACTTTGAGTCAAACAACATCACATCTGCTATATCATATTAAACAAAGCAAGTCACGAGGCCAGGAAATATTCAAGGGACACATGAATTAATGTCCATACTTGATGGGAGAACAGACACTCACACCACAAAAGGGCACATGGAATGGAGGAAGGAATTATTGTGGCCATCTTTGTATGTAATCTATCACAAGCCACTGAACAAATACGTTTTGGAAGACTGTTTATGAAATGCTAATATAGAACAAACTTCACATTTCCTAGATTCAGATATTGAGACATACACATGGAATGATTTGTCCAAGGGCACACATCTGATAATCACAGAAATAAGATTAGAATCTAGACTTTGAACCCAGAGTCCTTTGTCTTCACCATTGTGCTTCTAAAAGATTCTGAACTGGCCATGAATGACTTGAATGTTACACAAATGCTTACTCCCTGCATTTGGGGAGTCCTAGATTCTGATCCTGGTCTTCTAAACAAGTCGAGCTAGGCTTGTCAGAACACAAATAAATCAGTAAACCAGAGACTAGGCTTCCTGTGCCTTCATTCTGTGAAGGGTGAAGGATGGGCTCTGGACATAGCCAGACTTAGGCATACTAATTGGCATGAACTAGATAAGCTATGTCTCAAAAGCATCTTCTGACATAAAGTAACCTCTTTGTTTGTTTGTTTTCCAAAATTTTTAACCATATTGTTTGGATAACCACTAAGTCCTGTACCTTCATGATCCATAGTTTGATCCTTACCTAATCCTTCATGTCTCTTAAACCACAATTCAGCCCAACCCTTTGACATCTCATAAATGAATTTATGTAACGTTCCTCTGACTTGGCAGCTTATCCCAAACACATCCTCCATACTATTACAATGCTTGCACGCAAATCCTGAAACAATAACTCTTCCATGAGTTCTTGCTGAACTGGTCAAGATAAGCATGAAAACTTACCTGTTTTTAGGTCTGCAAATTTAGCTCAATCTTTCATTACTTATTTATCACTATGGCCCTGTATTTTGCATACTCTGCAAGATTTTATTGAGCCTACTGAAATTATATTTGTTACTTGAATATATTCAAGTAACAAATATAACTTCAGCCTGTCTATCTATCTATCTATCTATCTATCTATCTATCTATCTATCATCTCTCTATCTATCTATCATCTCTCTTCCTCTTTTATTCATATGTTAATATGTTTACATTTACTCTAGTTTACTTTATTGCAAGGCATGTACTGTAACTCTTGGCCTCTAGCCTATCAGGTGGAAGGGGCCATATCCAAAACTTGCTTCTTATAAATGCTCAAAGTCAAATCTGCTGCATCAGAGCCAGAGGAATACTTGGTGGTAATGACTCCATCAATGTCCTCAGGACACTGGCTTCTAGCAACATTGCTTAAATATTTTGCATTAACTTGGCTTTAAGTGTTCCAGCTTTCTTTGCCCAGGAGAGCTAATGAAAGAGAAACATGAAAATGAAGGCAAATAATTGTAGAAAAAAGTTATGTCATATACTTCACAGACAATACATGAGACTATAGCTTCATCTTCCTTCTGTAACACATTTATTATGATCAGAACACAACCTTTTTCTGGATGTCATTTTCAACTGAAGTGTCACAGCATGAAAGAGTCTGAAAATTACATCTGTTTCCCATTCTTAGCTCATTACAAGGCAGGAGGAACAGAAGGGTGAGGGATCCTGTGGCTGCGATTTATACATGAAGAGCAGAGGTGGTGTTAAGTCCCTAGACCAACTCTTAAATCTAAGATTACCTGGGAACTAAACAAGAGAAGGAAAAAAAAAAAAAGCCAACCCATACAGCCTATATTATAAACACAGTCAGTGTCAAACTCTGAAAGGTTTCTCTAGAAATGCTGTTGAAATTCGACTCAAACCTTTATTTATTTATTGGTTTGATTTTCATTGAGGCTGAGGCGAAAAGAAGCAGAAAGGCAAATACCCCACGTGGCATCTGTATTTGAGAACTATAGAGAGGCAGGTAACCTAATGAAGTTCATGTGTCCAGGAGAAAATCCCCTTTGAGCCACTTCAGATCTTGGGAGGTGCCAATCTTCCTGGGCCCTGATATTAAAGTCCTCTGAGTGTGAAACTAGCTCTAGTTGGCAGGAGAGAGCAGCAAATGACATTTCAGAGACTGGCCTAATCTGCCGAACAATTAATCACATTCCTCTGAAATTTGCCTTTCCATATATTGTCTACGCTCAAGTCAAGATGAATAGTCAAATTGTGAAAATGTATTGGTTTAGAAATGAAATGACCTCTAACATGATTTGAAGCAATCCTTCTGTACACTGAGTTGCATTTCTAGAATTCATATGTCACCTGAAACCTCTTTTCCCTCTAAACCACCAGCTCTCATATTCTCCCACTCTACTTCCTATCTGGCTTTCCATTTATTGACTCACCAGAATTAGTCATGCATTTTGGTTCTATTTTTACTTCAGGGTTACCCAAGTTAATATGTATGCAATTGTGATTTACTTGTAGTTCTTTTGAGTTTGGTAAGTCAGAGGCAAATGCAGAAGCAAAGAGGTGAGGGGACTCCTAAGGACACAGCAAGTTTACTGCAACCTCAAAATAAGGAGACTTTCATTTCACTGGGGAGTGAGACTGTTTCCTATGAGAATGTCAAATATGATGGAATCAGATTGATGAAGGAAGTAAAATAAAAATGCTTCAAATTGGGAGTGCCTGGGTGGCTTAGTTGATTAAGGATCTGCCTTTGGCTCAAGTTATGATTCTAGACTCCAGGGATCAAGCCCCACATCGGGCTCCCTGCTCAACAGGGAGCCTGCTTCTCCCTCTCCGCATTGCTTGTATTCTCTCTCTCTCTCTCTCTCAAATAAATAAATAAATTTTTAAAAATGCCTCAAATTGTACTTTTAAGGAATTGGAACATATAAGGGAGAGATGTGTGCAATCCTCAGTAAAGAAGGGTTGTTCAATGGTGTGTGTGAGGGAATACATGGGAGGACTATCACAGCTTAGATAAAACTCCAATGACAAGACCCATTGAGCCAACACATTAGAAGGGAAGGCAACCCAGGAAGGAGTCTGAACAGTTAGAACTTGGGTTCAACAGCCACTGATCCAAATATATATCTACATCTATGTATATATACACATGCCCATATATGTATATATCTCCACATATATATGTACTAGAGTAATATTAGTAATACTAGTATTACCTAGAATATCACTAAAAGAAACTGAACAGAATATACACTCAAATACACTACAGACAAACCAAAATAGAATTCTAAAAATGTTCAGGTGACCATAGAAGAAAACAGATGTGAAAAGTAGAGACAACATTAAACAAAAATAAAATGGTAGACTTAAGTCCCAATAAATCAATAATTACATTAAATGCAAATTATTTGAATACACCAATTAAAATATAATTTTGCACAGTGGATTAAAAACATGACTCAACCATATACTGTCTACAAGAAGCTCACTTCAAATATTGTGATATAGGCAGGTTGAAAATAGGAGGATGGAAAAGGATATATCATACAAACAAATCAAAAGAAAGCAGGAGCGGCTATATTATATCAAATAAAGTACAGTTCAAGGCAAAGAAAATTGCCAGACACTGTGAAGGGCATTATAAAATGATGTGCCCTCTTCCTTTCCAACCAGGGCCTGGCAGAATAGCTTCCATAAAGAAGCATTGTGAGAAGAGCCATTCTGCCACCAATGAAGTAGTAAACAGAGAACAACACACTGTTAATATTTTCAAGTACATGCATGGGGTGAGTTTCTAGAAATGTGCTCTCAAAGAGATTTAGAAATTTGCCATGAAGGAGATGGGAACTTCAGATGGATGCATTGATACCAGGCTGAACAAAGCTGCCTGGGCCAAAGAAATAAGGAACGTTCCATACCATTTCTGTGTGCAGTTGTCCAGGAAAGGTACTGAGGATGAGGATTCACCAAACAAGCCCTGTACATTGGTTACCTATGTACCTGTCACCACTTTCAAAAATCTACAGACAGTTACTGTGGATGAGAACTAATTGGTGATTGTCAAATAAAGGTATAGAAATGAAAAAAATAAATAAAATGATGTGTCAATATACCAAGAGACATAATAGTCTTAAATATAATGCACCAAGCTATAGAACTGCAAATTCTGTGAAGCAAGGTAGACCTGAAAGTAGAAACAAGCAAATCCACAGTTACAGTTGGAGACTTCAGTACCCTTCTCTCAACAATTGATAAAACAGAATATCAGCAAGGACTTAGAAGAACTCAGTGACATTGTTAGCAATAGGATCTAACTGACAGTCATTGAACACTACATCCAACAACAACAGATTGTACATTTTCCCAAGTGTTCCTGGAATACATACAGGGTAGAATTGTCATTGGCCATCAAACAAACCTCAGCAAATTGAAAAATAGAATTGAAATCATACAGAGTGTGCTCCTTGGCTACAATAAAATCAAACTAGAAATCAATGTCAGAAAGATAAAGGGAATATTACCAAGTATTTGGAAACTAAAAAACATACTTTTAAATACTCAATGGATCAAAGAGGATGTCTCAGAGAAAATTAAAAAGTATATCAAACTATAAAAACAAAAGTACAAAACTTACAAAATACAGATAAAGCAATAATGAGAGAGAACTTTATAACACTGGATGCACATATAAGAAAATAGGAAATCTCTAATTAATAATTGAAATTCTCATCTCAAGAACCTAGAAAAAAGAGTAGGAAAATAAACCTAAAGCAAGTAATAAGAAGGAAAAATATTGTAGAGGGATAAGTCAATGAAATTGAAAATAGTAGATAAAACAAAGAGCTGGTTCTTTGAAAAACTGAATATAATTGATAAGCATGTATAAGACTGACTGAGACAGATTGAACAATTGAGAGAGAAAGGACACAAATTACCAATATCAAGGATGAAACAAGGGATATTATTACAGACCATGGAGGCATCAAAAGGATAATAAGGTGTGGTGGGGTGAATGGTAGCCTCAAAAAATATCATGTCCTCATCCCTAGGACCTGTTAATATTACCTTATTTGGGGAAAAGTTCTTTGCAGATGTGATTAAATTAATGATCGAGATGGAGAATTATCTTGGATTATCCAGATGGGCCCTAAATGCCATTGCATGTATTTTTATTAAAGAGAGGAGCAGAGTGGGACGCCTGAGTGGCTCAGTTGGTTGAGCGGCTGCCTTCGGCTCAGGTCATGATCCCAGCGTCCTGGGATCGAGTCCCACATCGGGCTCCTTGCTCAGCGGGGAGCCTGCTTCTCCCTCTGCGCCTCTGCCTGCCATTCTGTCTGCCTGTGCTCGCTCCCACTCTCTCTCTGACAAATAAATAAATAAAATCTTTAAAAAAAAAAAAGAGAGGAGCAGAGGAAGATTAGATACACACAGATGGGGAGTAGAGAGTGTGACCACAGGCAGGGAGGGAGTGATGTGGCCTCATGTCAGGGAATGTCATCAGGAGACAAGGAATGGATTGTTCCCTAGAACAATTAAAGCATTAATGTGGTAACTTAAAATGAAATAGACCAATTCTTAGAAAAACACAAATGTCCACATTTCACCCAATATGAAATAGATAATTTGAATAATCCTATGACTATTAAGGGAATTGAATTTTTTTAAAAATGTATTTATTTATTTGAGCAGGAGAGAGAGTGTGCAAGTAAGCAGGGATGTGGAAAAAACAGAAGGGAAGGGAGAAGGAATCTGAAGCAAACTCTGCAGTCATCACCAAGCCCAGACACCCAATGCAGGGCTTGATCCCACCACCACAAGATCATGACCTGAGTTGAAAACAAGAATTTGATGCTTACCTGACTGAGCCACCCAGATGCCCCAAGAGAATTGAATTTTAAGTTCCCCCAAAAGAAATCTGTAGTGCTAGATATCTTCACTGGAAAATTTTAGTAAATATTTAAAAGATTGTTAACACCAATACTCCATACTCTATCCCATAAAATAGAAAAAGAGAGAATACTTCCCCATATATTTTATGAAGGTAATATTACTGTGATACCAATACCACATAAAGGCAGTACAAAAGAAGAGAACCCCAAACCAGTATCAGTTGGATAGGAAATCATTAAGTCAAACTTTTCCCCTAACTGTAATCCAATATTTTACAAAGTGTGGTCCACAGAGCACGTCCTTCAGAAATTCCCAATATACCTCTGTTTGGGGACCATCAAGGCTCAGAGGTTCTGAGAGTATAGACTCATCATTTGTAAGAAAATCCCCAGATTAATTTTTTTTTGAGATAGAGAAAGAGAGAGCTAGCATGGGGTTGGGGAAGAGGAAGAAGAAGAAGAAGAAGAGGAAGAGGAAGAAGAAGAAGAAGAAGAAGAAGAAGAAGAAGAAGAAGAAGAAGAAGGAGAAGGAGAAGGAGAAGGAGAAGGAGAAGGAGAAGGAGAAGGAGAAGGAGAAGGAGAAGGAGAAGGAGAAGAGGAAGAAGAAAGAGAGAGAGAGAGAGAATCCTAAGCAAGTTCCAAGCCCAGCACAGAGTCTGATGAAGGGCTTGATCTGATGACCCTGAGATCATGACCTGAGCCGATACCAAGAGTTGGACATTCAACCGACTGATCCACCCCTGTGCCCCTCCCCAGATAATTTTTATGCAAACTAAAAGTTAGAGAGGCATTGCCATAAATCAATGTTGGCAAGCAGTCTATTGGCTAGCTAAAGCTTTGTTCTTTGTCTATGGGGTTTCATTCCTGACTAGATAATAATTAGGTTATTCTTTTGTCCTCACCAACATGTGGGGAATGAGCATAAAATGGAGGTTTCAAGTGATCATTTCTTTCATAAACACTCTCTCTTGGTCAATATTATGGCCATGAAGAACATCAGACTGCCATGATGAGGTCATGGAATCAAGGAAATTGAGAATCCATGTCATTACTGGTTCCCAGGAAAGACTGGCACACCTTGTATTGCTGCTGACTTCACTGTAGGCCTGGAGAAATGGAAGGAACTGGTGGATCTGGGGGTGGTGGGGTGCTAGTGGGAGGGCTGGAGGGTTGAGAGGTGAGTGTGCAGTGCTGAATCATGGGAAGAAGTTAATAATGGCAAGTCATGATCAAGCAATAACTCAGCAAATTCAGACTATTTCTTTGTAGATTTTTTAAAAATCATGTGAATCTTGTCAGGAAAACAGGGATATGTGTATTGGAAGTACGGAACAGGGTAGCAAGAGTATTGGGCAAAACAAGATAATCTGTAAGCAATTCTACCTTGGCGTCACTTGCCCTCGGAAGTTGAGATGGACCCCTCTAGCCATACCAGCTCTGATGGCCCAGCAGGTGGGCCTGTTACCAAAAATACTGCTCACAGACCTCCTGCCCTACAAGGAGCATTCCAAAGCAATCTGAATTGTCTTAGCTTTAAATTCTAATTATCCCCTGGGGAGAAAAGATCATTAGCTCATTAGTCCGCTCCTTTGCAAGAGGTGTGAGACTGAGGTGAGACACAGGTAGATGGATAATATTAGTAGGAAATTTTAAGTGGATACTCAAAATAACATCATCTCCAAACTTTGTTCTGTTGTTTTTTTTTTTAATTGAGGTATAGCTGACATATGACATTGTATGTTTTTGGTATACAACATAGTGATTTGATATATGTATATATTGCAAAATGATTACCTCAGTAAGTTTAGTTAACATCCATCACCACACATAGTTACAAACATTTTTTTCTTATGATGAGAACTTTGATGATCTACTCTTTTAACAACTTTCCAATATACAATGAAGTATTGTTAACTATAGCCACCACACTGTACTAACATTCCTAGGACTTATTTATCTTATAACTGGCAGTTCATACATTTGACCAGCTTCACCCATTTTACCCTTCATTCTTCATCGTACTTCATCTGTCTTTTAGCCTTCATTCTTTTTTTAAAAATATTTTATTTATTTATTTGACAGAGAGAAAGAGATCACAAGTAGGCAGAGAGGCAGGCTGTGGCGGGGTGGGGTGGTGGGGGGGAAGCAGGGAACCCGATGCAGGGCTCGATCCCAGGACCGCGAGATCATGACCTGAGCTGAAGGCAGAGGCTTAACCCACTGAGCCACGCAGGCGCCCCTTAGCCTTCATTCTTAAGAGAGTTCTAACATGGTCTCAGGAACAGGATGGAGTTCTTGAGCCCACAGAGGGGCTTTGGTGGAAGGTGGCTCCACTATTCCTCTCTTAATTTTAGATCAACTCATTCTGCAAATGTTTTTTATTTACTCTTTATTAAGAATATTCTTTGGTCCTAAGAAATGGGCCTGGGAATGCCTCCCTCTCAAGAGGAACCCACAACCAACATCAAGAAATAACCAGAGTAGGGTTCAGGGAAAAGGGAGCATTAAGCAAGCTCCTTGGAAAGCTTTTTGGCCAGGACATGAACTAAAGGTAGTGAAGATCATATACTTCTAGAACCATGATGAGAGAACAGATTGGGCACTTGGAAAAAGAGCTCTGGTCGGAGGGCATTTCATGGTGTGTACTCCAGGTAGTTTTTAAGAGTAGACACCCTCATGATGGTCATTTGAGGATTGGGGAATTAGAGTTCTAAGCATCTCATTTCTACCTTGAGACACAGATAATGGGGTCTATGAAGGAATGTGGGGCAACCTATATGGAATATACTAAGTAAGCACCATGGTTACTTTATCTAAGGTTCCAGGAATTTTCTTATAAATGGAGTTCAAAGCTTCAGAGCAGCAGTAACAACATATTGGAGGCTAATGCAGAGATGGGGAATGTTACTTCATTGAAGCATCAGCATATTCAGATTTTCTCAGTGACTGTAAATAGAAACTGATGGGATGGTCTTAGAGATTTCTATGGTTGACAGTGCCTTCTTCTGGAGGCAATATTTTAGGCACATTTCCTGATGTCTCAATATCCCCTGAGCATAAGGCTTAAAATTATGCCCTAGAGAACTGGGTGCTTCCATTATTCTGCCTGGTGTCCAGCTGACTTTTGTGTTTGGTTCATGAGTATGGCAATGTGGAGATGACACTTATGTGTTAGCTGAATGCTGTGAGGATCTGCCTTTCTGCTACAGTGAATAGATGAGTGTGTGCATAGGAAAATATCCTCCTCTTAAGAGTCCATTCCTTCTCTCCTTCTCTCTCTATACTTATAGATACAGATACATACACACACACACAATACGTATGTAAAAAATGTTTTTCCAAATGTCCCCAATTACAATGCCATTCTCCATGAATTTCTATCAATAAATTAAGACCTACATGATTATTATGTAGATTATACTATATAAATTATTACACAGAGATATTAGGAAACAAATGCCTGTTATGTAAATTAGAAGATTAGAAGCCAGGGACCTCACAAAGTTAAGCAATTTTTATTAGGTTGCACATCTCAGTAAAGTGGAAACATGGAGCAGATCCCAGACCTTCTGGCTCCAAGAGATTGTGTCCAGCAGACATGACAATTCTATTTGCACAGTGTCTGGCACATTGTAGGTGCTCAAAATATATTGTTGGGTAAATGAATAAATGTCTAAAAGTCTTTGGGTCATGACCTGATTACCTCATTCCTTTTTTCTTTGTTTTGATCTGCTGTGTCAGTCTAGGCAGGTATTCAGTTTTTCTCATGACAAAGTCCCTCAGTCACCTTTGCCCCCTTAGGGACTTGCTACAGTTTCTCCATCAAACTCTTTACTAGCCCTGTAAAGGAGCAAATGTTTTTATTGGGACAGCATGAAATGTAATATTACTCATAGATTCTGTCAGAAAATTAGTGGTAGTGAAAACGAGCTCAACACATCTGGGCAAGATTATACCACCTCGCTGGAAGTGAGGGCTATGGGGAGTCATAATGGTCTAATGATGGCTAATGGTGAGGAAATGATGGACCCGAGGCCCATAAATCAATCTGAACACAGGGATGGTTAACAGAATGCTCAGGAAATGCTTGAGCTCATCTGAGCATTGTTTACGTATATGTGTCTCTTATTGGACCATTTTTTTTTACACATTTATGACAATGTGTATGTAGAAAGTCCCAGAAGGCTAAGATATTTGCAGGTTGGCAAATAGGTGGAGAAGTGTGAAGTTCATCTTTGGGTTCCAGAATGCCAAACCCATGGTTATTTCAGGCCCTAGAACTGATTCCTTGTTTTAGGTACTTGCCAAAATCAGAATGGCTCCAATATTTAGTGTTGGTCTAATTTTTCTTTTTATGTAATGACCAAAGAGGTGGTCTTAAGAGAGCAAGAGATTAGAGTTTAGTTAAGAACTCATATGATTTCCTTTGCATTTTCCAATCCAACCAATATTACTACCATTTCTGAAACCCCCCATCAGTTTCAGTTCTCCTTATACTTTGCAAGGTTCTTTTGTTTCAAGTATTTATCTTTTAGGAGCAGTCAAATGGAAAGTTTGACTATAACCATGGAAAGTTTTAACAGTGGGATTTTTCCAACTCCTTTAATAGTTTCCTCTGGAGCAGAAATGATTGGCAGCAATGATGTAAAGTCATAAATGTAAATGTAAATGTAAAGTCAAAACTCCAAGATTCACTTGAGGCAGAGTCAAGGTGTAGCTCCTTCTCTCTGTTCTTTTATAGAAATATTAAACAAGGTGTTGGCACACCTTTAAGCAGACATTTCAAATGTGAATTTTGCAAGTGTGACATGTTACATTTGTAGAAATAATATCAAACATCTTCTAGAAAAAAGGAAGCACACATATCTTGAGGTGATTTACTTGATAATGATAGTTAACAGTCATAACTTATTATTTCTATTTTTTCTCCAAAGATAATTTTTTCTTTTTTTATTGGAAAGATTTGGGGAGGGTCAGAGGTTTCAGAACTGATGGTGTATGTGCCCAAGGCACTTCTAGAAGATACCCACATATGGAATTATAACAATTATCTTTTCAGATAATAGCAATGCACATGTGGGAGACTCCACTAAAACCTTCCTTGTGATCTCAGCATTGGAAGAAGGCTTTTCTGAGGTGTGGCTCCCTGTGTTCCTAGAGGAGTGTGCCAAGCAGATGAGCTGTCATAGAGAATGGAACGGGAGTATGACTCTTCAGGTGCTAGAGTAATTTAGAGTTTTTTCAGAAAGAGGCATATTTATCATTATTTTTCTGTCCCCAACACAACAAAACCATTGATTCTCTGTGACAATTTACTTCATGGGAGTGTGGAAATAAGTTGTAGCTGCACTTGTTAAGACTAGAGGGAGAACAGGGTTATGACCAAGGGAAAGGGCTCACCCTACAAACAAAGCAGAGAAGAACAACAAAACTACCAGAAAGGAAAATAAGGCACCGGTTTCTATAAAATCCTATTCTCACAGCAGTAACAATTAGTGGAACTGTCCCTGAAGCTTTTAGTACAAGTTGCCCAGAGAGGGCCTTTTCATTTTTACCAGCCCTGACTTTTGTACTTCAACTCAGAATCATTTTGTTCTGTCAACTGATTTTATCTTGACCCCTTTTCATGCCCAACTATTTAGCCTCAACCCTACCAAAAATATCACACCAGTCTGAGTGACCACGCATTTTCCTTTAAGCTAGATGGAACAATGGCTTGCCCTAGTCCCAGGCTTTTCTGTTTTTTTGTTGTTATTTACAAATCCATTCCATTATTACCAGAGATAAAAGTAGAAGAAAATTCAAAGAGAAAGTAGCTGAGATTTTCACTTCTAAGGCTCCAACTTTTGGCTGCACATTGCCCCAGGAAGAGAGCCTCTGATCATGCTGTTCTGAAAACTGCAAATGCTTTTTCTCATATCTGGACAGAGGACTTCCAAGGGAAAATGACTTCCATGTGATGAGGGCAAAAATGAGTGCTTTCAGTCTCCTTTTCCAAACAGTGTCTACTTGAAAAGTTCAATGGATATTTGGCCTCCTTTCTCATCATTCACTTATTGGGGGGGGGGCTGGTTGGGTCAGCATTAGGAAAAAATTGTGTTATGCACCATGACACAAAGGAGGTTGGTAGTTACTTAAGATATTTGAGTATAACTTATATGTAGAATGATTGACCTCTTGTTCTGAGACTGAAAGTGGGGTGGAAATCTCAGAGGAACTTCTGAATCTAATGATGTATATATCTCCCCTCACAGAAGGATGGGGTTTAATTAGAAGGGACCATACTCAAGGCCTACTCTGAAATTTGGATGAAATAAAAGAGTGAGAGTTGAATAAGCAAATTTTCTAATAAAAAACCATAGGTAAACAAGAGTTTCTAGTTATTTACCCATTATTCAAATGACCAGATAGAAGGTGTCAAGAATAATAAATGTTTTCTCTTCTTTTAGCTGATAAACAAATGTCTCCTTTGTATTATTTACTTAGAAAAAATAACTACCTAATATTTCTATCAAAGTAAGGTTGTCATGTTTTAACAAATGCCAAGATCGTAAGACAAATTTAGCAGAATCTTTTATCCTGCTCTAGAGTCCTACTCCTGGGTGACCTGGGCCATGTTCTGAGAAATGTCTGGCAAACCTAACTAATCACTGGAGGTCATAAATACATTGCCACTTGCTAAGACACATAGCTCCTTCCTGGAGTAGCTGGGAATTGGTGATAACAAACCACAATAACTCTGAGCTTAAAAATGGATTTGAATTTTGTTATTATACATTTTGCAATTTTGGCAGTTTTGAAGGTAAAAATGTGTCAAAGGGTAATATATCTCAAGGACAGTCAGTGTTAAATCAATATTAATTAAATAGGCTTATTCTTATTTAACAAAGCACTGAAGTGTGGAGGAAGGGATCTGCTGTGACTATTTTCTTTAATTTTCTTTTGCCATCTGTCAGGTAAAGTAAGACCTCCAAATCCCATACATCAGCATTTTTAAAATGTAGCCAATTTTCAGCTCAAGTTGCTTACCTAATGATGTATTTACTATGTCTCAGTTATCATTTACCAGAAATAAAGCTGTATTATGAAGCTGAAAGGAGCTGAGAGGAGTATCTATAAAGACAGTAGATGTTTTGGAGTGAGAAAAAAA
>RCUC01057003.1:0-17595 GCA_003697995.1 Taxidea taxus jeffersonii | reverse complement strand
TCCAGCGAAGAAAGGTTTGCTTCTCGGATTCATGGGCTGAGCACAGCAGAGCAGAGAGGAACCTTCCTGAAGGAAAAGCTGTAGCATTCTGCAAGTTTTCACTGCTACGCATGCGGGTATTTCTAAGTAAGAATGCAAACAGGCCTGAAATAGAATGTATTAGTAAGTGTAACAGGGAAGTGAGGTGTATTTTTAGCAAATATGGCTAAAGCCGATGATTGCGGTGAGAAATGGATATGGGAAAAGGGTGGGAGCTGGGACCGAGGATCGTGGCTGCCTCTGGCCGTCCCCCTGTGCTGAAAGACTTATGGGGCCTGGGGACACCCGGGCTCCTGGGGGACGGGGCTTCTTGAGGGTACTGTGCTGGCTTTGAAGCCTGTTAATGCTCCTGCTTCCACCTGTCATGGCAGTGTGGCTGTGGTGAATCCACGGGAGGGAGAAGGACCAGGGCAGCAAACCAGCAGGTTGGAGAGAGACTTACCCACCCGGACCTGGCTGCCACCAGCCACCTCTCTTGGTGGAGGACAGGAAAGGCCTGGGCAGACATGGCCTTGAAAGCTGGAGGAAGGAAGTCAAGGCTCTGGCTGGCAAGCTGTGAGCACTGCAGGAATCCTGGGAGGGAAGGCGGGGACTTGAATGGCGAGGGCCACACCTCGATAAACTCTCTCTAATTCAGTGTTTTTATCCATGAACAGACAGGTTTAATACTTTCTCCGGGAGTCATGAGTCCAAGGTCGCAGAGAAGGGAAGGTTGGAACTTTGAAAAGAAAATTGCTCCAAATGCCAGGATGTGATACTATTTGTTTCCCTGCAGATTAGCTAGGGTTTAACACCTGATAGCAATAGCAGTCTGTGACTGCCTCTTGCAAGGGCACTATCAACAGTAGAACAGAGTTTAGCCCCAGCTGAGTCCTTGTGGTGTCCATCTGAAGCTCTGGCTATGAGATTCCTAGAGGGCCTGGTGCTAAAGCAGTTTCCCTCCTGGGGGTCCCATGGTTGGGCTCCATCTCTGCAGCATGGTCTGTCTGTTGGCCAAGTTCACTTTGGGATCCTCAGATTCATGTGGGCCTGTTCACCTCCTCCTGTATTCTCCCTTACAAGAGATAGGCATCACCGTTCTAATGGTTAATATTATGTGTCGGCTTGACTGGGCCACAGGGTACCCAGACATTTGGTTGAACATTATTCAGCTGTTTCTGTGAGTTGTGTTTTTGGATCAGATTAACCTTTAAATCAGCAGACTGAGTAAAGCAGATTGCCCTCCCTAATGTGTGTGGGCCTTATCCAATCAGCTGAAGGCCCGAATAGCACAAAAGCCTGACCCTCCCCCAAATAAAAGGGAATTCCTCCTGCCTGACAGCCTTTTAACTGGGATGCTGACTTCTTCCTGCCTTTGGATTCCAGTTGCAACACTGGCTTCTCTGGGGGCTTGAGCCTTTGAATCTTTAGACTGAGCTATACTTCTGGCTCCCCTGGGCCTCCAGCTTGCAGACTCACACTCTAGATCTTGGGACTTGTTTGCCTCCATAATCATGTGCACCAATTTAACTATAATAAATCTCTTTATTTTTTGGTTCTGTTTCTGGTTCTATTGCTTTCGTTTCTCTGTAGAACCCTAACTAGTACACCATCTGCCAAATAAAAACATACTTTGTGGCCCATCCAAAATACCCTCTGATCTAGGAAAGGATTTCACGAGAAGGCAGGGAGTGAGCGGAGAAGTCAGATTTGAGGTCTTTTATCATTTAGTCTTTGAATAGCAGGCAGTGGGTCAGAGACTTGTAGCAGTAGGGGACTTGCTTTTTTAAAAATCATCTTTTTATTTAAATTCAATTTAGTTAACATAGAGTGTATCATTAGTTTCAGAGGGAGAATTTAGTAATTCATTAGTTGTGTATAACACCCCGTGCTCATCATATCACCTGCCCTCCTTAATGCCCATCACCTATTACCCCATCTCCCTACCCACTCCTCTCCAGCAACCCTCAGTTTGTTCCTTATAGCTAAGAGTCTCATGGTTTGTCTCTCTCTCTGTTTTTATCTTATTTTATTTTCCTTCCCTTCCCCTACGTTCTTCTGTTTTGTTTCTTAAATTCCACATATGAATGAAAACATATGGTATTTGTCTTTCTCAGACTGACTTATTTCGCTTAGCATAATACTCTCTAGTTCCATCCACATTGTTGCAAATGGAAAGATTTCTTTTTTTGATATAGATTTGATAAATATCTATATATAAAACAGAATATGTATATATATAGATATGCATATCTATATATATACCACATCTTCTGTATCCATTCATCTGTTGATGGACATCGGGGCTCTTTCCATAGTCCATAGTTTGTTTATTGTGCACATTATTGCTATAAACATTGGGGTGCATGTGCCCCTTTGAATCACTATGTTTGTATCCTTTGAGCAAATACCCAGTAGTGGGATTGCTGGGTCATAGGGTAGTTCTATTTCTAACTTTTTGAGGAACTTCCATACTGTTTTCCAGAGTGGCCACACCAGTTTGCATTCCCACCAACAGGGTAAGAGGGTTCCTCTTTCTCCACATCCTCATCAACATCTGTTGTTTCCTGTCTTGTTAATTTTAGCCATTCTGACTGGTGTGAGGTGGTATCTCACTGTGGTTTTGATTTGTATTTGATTTGTATTTCCCTGATGCTCAGTGATATGAGCATTTTTTCATGTGTGTGTTGGCCATTTGGATGTCTTCTTTGGAGAAGTGTCTGTTCATGTCTTCTGCCCATTTCTGGACTGGCTTATTTGTTTTTTTGGGTGTTGAATTTGATAAGTTCTTTATAGATTTTATTTATTTTTTTTTTTAAAGATTTTAAAAAAAATTTATTTGACAGACAGAGATCACAAGTAGGCAGAGAGGCAGGCAGAGAGAGGGAGAAGCAGGCTCCCCACTGAGCAGAGAGCCCGATGCAGGGCTCGATCCCAGGACCCTGGAATCATAACCTGAGCTGAAGGCAGAGACTTAACCCACTGAGCCACCCAGGCGCCCTAGTTCTTTATAGGTTTTAGATACTAGCCCATTATCAGATATGCCATTTGCAAATATCTTTTTCCCATTCTGTAGACTAACTTTTAGTTTTGTTGATTGTTTCCTTTGCTGTGAAGACGACTTTTATCTTGTTGAAGTCCCAATAGTCCATTTTTGCTTTTGTTTCCCTTGCCTTTAGAGATGTATCTTAAAAGAAGCTGCTGTGGCCTATGTCGAAGAGATTACTGCCTATGTTCTCCTCCAGGGTTTTGATGGATTCCTGTCTCACATTTAGGTCTTTCATCCATTTTGAGTTTATTTCTGTGTATGGTGTAAGAAAGTGGTCCAGGGGCACCTGGGTGGCTCAGTGGGTTAAGCCTCTGCTTTCGGCTCAGGTCATGACCTCAGGGTCCTGGGATCGAGCCCTGCATTGGGCTGTCTGCTCAGTGAGGAGCCTGCTTCCTTCTCTCTCTCTGCCTGCTTCTCTGCCTACTTGTGATCTCTATCAAGTAAAAAAAAAAAAAGTGGTCCAGTTTCACTCTTTTGCATGTGGCTGTCACAGGGGCCCTGCTTTTAGGAAAATCAATGCACAAAAATTTAAACCTAGGCAAAAGGAGAAATTAGGAGCTACCTTTTCCCATTGAAATAGGATTCTTCTGTGGTCCTTTTGATAAACAAGTTCTCTGTTTTATCTGGAAAATTTTGATTTGTACATGGATTACCTCAAATGAACTACCTCTCTATTACCAGCATCTTCTGTGGAACACCGAGCACTCATTGATCAGTTCAGGAGGTTTACATTTGATGACATATCTCATGGGCTGTTCTTGAAGAACTGGGGTGGCCTTGGGAGTGGCCCTGTGGCAGAGCGAATGCTGGTTGATGTGTGCTTCTTTTGTTTATTTGGGTTTGATTTCATTGGATTGACTCTAGTTCAACCCTGGAGTCCTCCTGTAAACATTCAATGCCTGCTGCAGGCCTCAGCTCAGCCTTGTGATGACACAGGTCCCAGAAGAAAGGCACCAGGTAACTGCAGTCATTTCTGATGGGTCTTACAAGGACATCTGTCATCAGAAAGATGGTATCAGGCTCCAGAGTTCTGAAGAGTCACTGGGACTGAGAACACTACGTTCTGCTCAGACCCTCAGCTCTCTTCTGTAAGCATGGAGATCTGAAATGGAGAGTGTGAATTTGGGGCAGTGCCTTGCCCATGCCATAAAAGTCTGTATTAATGTATGCAGCACTGGTGGGTTCATGGTCCCTCCATTCCCGTTTTAACAATCTGGGCATAGTGGGATTTCAACAGGGTGACTTCTACTGATGAATACAAGCATGGGAAATACCCCCTTCTCTTTCCCAAGTCCCCTCCCTTCACAGATGTTGTCTGCTCTCCTTCTTACCGTATCATTCACTTGAAGGTAGAAGTGACTGATAACAGCCTGGTGTTACGCTTCCTAGAACAGTAAGTCTGGAGTGAGGTTTTCAAGATTAACTCTTTCAAAGGTGCAGATTTTTTTTTCTGAGGATGGAAAGCTTCCAAGGTCCCTGAAATCACAGAGGTCGGTGCCCAAATCATGGATGTGATGGTAGCAAAATACACGTGGGGATGCTTCCTATTCCATGGACTCATATCCTCTGGGTAAATGACTTTATCTTCAGAGTCCCCTACTGAACCCCCAAACAAGGGTTGACTTATCAGGCCACAGCAGTAAGCAATAGTGAGTATATGATGCATGGACCAGAGTCCATTTTTTAATATAGACCATCTACGTGACCTAAGTGAATGGAATGCTTTCCTCCCATCCCCTTCCGGGGTAGTTACTAGAGTGTGTAGCTGCCTGTGCTCTTGGGACTGTCCATGCACCCTTCTGCACAATTGTCTTGGGTTGACCATCTGTCCCAGTGGCTGATTACAGGCGAAGGCCAGCTCAGTGGAGAGCCGTGTGTGGTCCGGAGCGCGGCGCCCTTAGCACGCGGGGAATGTGTTGCTGGACACCATGTTCCCCAGTTCCAGATAGCATGGGACAGCTGTGAAGGGGACAGCCACACTTGCAGGCACCTCCAGGCACTCAGGGTTTTGGTGTCACATGGCCAGGCTGTGGGAGGGAATAGGCAGGTGCTCCTCTGGTGTGTCTCCAGGTTTTTCTGGGTACGATCTCTAGTACCCCCTGCACCCTGCACCATAGCCATGGCGTGAAGTCTTAATTGGCCCGGAAAACCCCTGGAGGGTTGTCCCCTCCCTGCCTGGTGCAGGGAGGCACAGGACTTGAGAGACATTGTTTTGAAATTAATTACAGTGTGATAAGTGTTGTGAAACAGCAATACTGCCCTTGGAACTGTCATCAGAGCCAGCTGCTTGCAGGGCGCTGGGACACTCTGACTTGCTAGATTCTTTTACCACCCGCGGCTGTTAAGTTCCTGTGGTGTGGAAAGGGCACCCGGGGACCTGACTCAGCTTAATCAGAGGACAGGGAGGGGTTGGGGGGGGAGTTTGACAGACAGAGGGAGGAGACAGGATGGTGTCAAAGAACAAGACTAGGATGCCAGCCCCACTGCCCCCCGGTGGACGTGCTTAGCGTAATGGAGTCAGACTGGGCTCATCTGCTTCATTCGCCAGGTGATGAGAAGGGAAATAATACCGCGTGGACACTGGGGATTTGATAAATGTTTATTGAGTTGGACACATAACATTTCCGTGGCCCATGTCCTTGCCTCTCCCAGAATCCTCCTGCTCCATGCACATTTCGTTGTAACTACGGGTCCCTGGGGGGTATGAGCGTGCGTGTGCTATCCACGGAATGTTTGTGTCCCCTCAGAAGTTGAATTTTGAAAGCTAACCCCCAGTGTGATGGTGTCTGTAGGTGGGGCTTTGGGGAGGTGATTAGGTCAGAGGGTGAAGCCCTCATGATGGGGTTTGTGCCCTGAAGGAACGAGACCCTAGAGAGTTTCTTCCCTGTTTCTGCCACGTGGGGACACAGGCTGGGAACCAGGAAGGGGGCTCTCAGCAGACCTTGATCTTGGGCTTCCCGCCTTCAGACCTGTGGGAAATAAATGCCCATTGTTTAGAAGCCGGCCAGTCTGCCGTATTTTGTTATAGCGGCCTGAATGGACTAAGCGTGTCATGTGTCTGAAGACAGAATCTCAAGCTTTGAAGGAAAATATCTGGGAATGTTTGGGCTGCATCGTTCTGGAATATAACTGATGGTGGTTAATTGAGCTCATCAGGCTGGATGAAGTAGTCACCAGACGTAGGGCAGAGGTTCAATAAAGTGCTACTGTTTTTTGTGGGAATACTTATATTTATCTTATTAACTTGGTTTTTGCTGTAAAATTCGTCCAGCCTCATGGGGAGAGGCCACTTTAAATTTGCTTTTTGAGTGATACAAGGATAAGGAGGTGCCTATTATTATTATTATTATTTTTTTTTTTCCTGTGTTGGGGTTGGGGTAAGAAATTTCTGTGCCTAAAAGGAAACTCCACCAGAATGAAACATTGCCCAAGTGTACCATGAGAGACTGAGTAGAGGGTGGCTGGAGCCTCCCTCTGTCACTTACCAACTCTGAGAACCAGGCAGGTCGTGCTTCATCGTCACCTGTGAATTATGTCACAGGATTCACTGAGAGAAAATACTGTGGATTTTTGTGATTGCCATCCCCAGAGCCCGTGCCCCCGCTTGGGGGCTGTTCTCTCCAAGGTGGAGGTTCATAGCAGAGAGCCTAGAACACCTTCTCCGTGGATCCTACTCACTGGAAAGCTGGAGTGACAGGAATTCTCACACAGACGGACACCTGGGTGGCTCAGTCGGTTAAGCAGCAGACCCTTGACTTTGGCTCAGGTCACGATCTTGGGGTCCTGGGAGTGAGCCTGGAGCTGGAGTCAGGCTCTGAGCTCAGCAGGGAATCCATTTGGGGATTCTCTCTCTCTGCCCCACCCCCACTTATGCATTCTTCTCTCTCAAAGAAATAAATAAAACTTTAAAAAAGTGCACACAGAGCTGCCCTCGTTTGCAGCCATACCTGTTCTTGCAAGGCCCTGTGTCAAGAGGGGGACCTTCCCAGGGGGACTGCTCCCCCCTGCCACAGTCTCCTGTGGGTCTCCAGCCTGCCCACCTGCTACACGTGATTGGCCAGCAGGCCTGGAGCTTGGGGGTCCCTGAGCTGGACATGAGGGCCTGGCTGCTCCTGGCTCTGCTGTTGACCCCAGACTGTTCATCTTCTTGGGGTGATTTTGTAGCCCCCCTCTCTGGCCAGGCACGGATTCTTTGCTTCCACGGCTCCAATTCTGTGCCTCACAGATGGCCAGCTTTGGCAGGTACAACGGGTTTTATTAATAGGTAAAACCCTTGAACACTTGCTTTATATATTCTTACTAATAACAGGGCATTTTAACATGGTTTTTTGTTGTGTTTTGTTTTGTTTTGTTTTGCCATGTAGGCAAATCTTTTGATGACACAAGCTCTATAAGCAATTTTTGCAGTCTCCAGTCTGTTCCTTGGTTGTCCAGAAAACAGGTCTTGCCTGTGTCTCTTAGAAGGCAAGTGGCGGGGTGCCTGGGTGGCTCAGTTGATTAGGTGTCTGCCTTCTGCTCAGGTCATGATCTTAGGGTCCTAGCATTGAGCCCCGTGTCGGGCTCTCTGCTTAGTGGGGAGCCTGCTTCTTCCTCTTCCTCTGCCCGCCTTTCTGCCTGCTTGTGCTGTCTCTCTCTCTGTGTCAAATAAATAAAATCTTAAAAGAAAAAAAAGGGCAAGTGTCTAGCAAAGTGATTCTGTGAGAATTGTAGAGCCCAGACTGAAGCCTTGAGGTAGGCAGGCACAACTTTCGGGGTGCGTGGTGGCCCAGTCAAGATACTGCAAACGACAATAGCCTGTAAAGTGTTGGGGCAAGAAGGAAACTTGCGAGAGCCCCTTGAGCGAATTCTTAACCTTTCTACATTGCTTAAATATCTGCTATAAGCTGGGCCCCTTCTCACAAGAGAAAGGCCACATAGGCATACACCCCTGCAATTTTGCAAGCCATTGCAGGAGTTCACCGATGGCTGGAAATGTATTTACGGATCATAGATAAGGGACAACTGAGCCAGATACTCTGGATCCCCCCATTCCTTTATTCACTGCTGAAAAGATTATCCCACCACCTAGCTGATTAGTGGCAAAGCCAGGGCCGAGTGCTCAGAGTGTGTCCAGACTCTTGACCCAGGGCTCTTTCTATAACCCTATGGTGCTTTCCCCTTAACCTTTCTCCTTTGCTGCTCTCAGTGATATTCCCATGAAAATGACTTGTCTTCTTGCATCTCAGCCTAGACTGTTTATTTCTGTTGTTTTCCTAACCCAGCTAAGTGGAGGGGAGCCTCGCCTGTCTTGTCTGCTTGCTCCCCCCACCCTCCAGTCTGAGAAGGTAAAGCTAGTTCTGGGAAGGAGAGTCTGTGACATCATTGCTGGCCCCAGGGGCTTCCATCCCATGGTACCTGATGCTCCCAATTAAATCAAGGTGCTGGATGGCAGCTCGGGAGCTCTTTCTGAGGCCTGTGAGCTAGGGATCTGTTCCAGGCCTCTCTCTTTGGCTCTACATGGCCCTCTTCTCCCTGTGTGTCTCTTGACATCATTTCCCCGCTATGTGTTGTTGGTTTATGCAAATTTTCCTTTTTTTAAAAATTTTTATTTATTTATTTGACAGAGAGAGATCACAAGCAGGCAGAGAGGCAAGCAGAAAGAGAGGAAGGGAAGCAGGCTCCCTGCTGAGCAGAGAGCCCGATGCGGGGCTCGATCCCAGGACCCTGGGATCATGACCTGAGCTGAAGGCAGAGGCTTTAACCCACTGAGCCACCCAGGTGCCCCCAAATTTTCCTTTTTTGAAAGATTATTAGACATGCAGGATTAGGGGCCACCCTAACTTGATTACCTCAATAAAGACCTTGTCTCCAAATAAGGCTGCATCCTAAAATACTGGGGTTTAGGAATTTATGGTATGGATTTTGAAGGGACACAGTTCAGTTCCTAATAGAGGGCATTTCCTGACTGGCAGGTCTTGGAGAGCACCTCAGTGGCCCAAGCCTGACCTAGTCCATAACCCTATGCCATCTGATTCATTGAGACTCCATTTAGATGTATTTCCTGTAAAAAGTGACAAGACAAATCTTTGAAATATTGGGGAAAATCTTGATTTTACTGGACCACTTGGCAAGTATGCTGACCACCTACGATGAATCGGTAACATTTGCTTGGGGTTAAGGAGGGAGGGAAGCAAACACATTGGTTAGGTGGTTATGATTTTCATGCTTGGGCCAACAAGGTGAGGTTTGGAAGAATCACACATCATGTTGTTAATATCTCAGTGCTCAGACCCAACCCCAGTTTGTGCTATGGTCATTGAGAATGAATTTACCATTGGAACGGTTTTTTGTTTTTTGTTTTTTTTTGTCAGAGAGAGAGAGAGCAGGAGCGAGCACAGGCAGACAGAGAGGCAGGCAGAGGCAGAGGGAGAAGCAGGCTCCCTGCTGAGCAAGGAGCCCGATGTGGGACGCGATCCCAGGACGCTAGGATCATGACCTGAGCCGAAGGCAGCCGCTTAACCAACTGAGCCACCCAGGCGTCCCTGGAACGGTATTTTTATAAATGGTGTCAATTAAATTTCTTAGGTAGTGGAGAAATCACCCTCCCAAAGAAGGCGTGCAGAATCAGATTAAAGAAACCACCACTAACATAAATCAATGAGGAATTTGTAAGCACATTCTAATTCTCATGGAGGAAAGACTAATTATGTGTTGTAGTCTAGAATAGTGCCCCTGACATCAACCTGTTTGTGTACCTGTCTTAAATTACTCATTTTAGGTGGGATGGGTTTAATTGAATTGAGGTTACACTTGTTTTTCAGTAGAATTCTGCTCCTCTCCTCCCCTGAGCTGTTGAAGGACAAATGGAAAATGCATGTAGTTTTAAAATGCATAAATTGTGATTTGGGGACAGTGAGGGGAAATGCGGTGGTGAGAATAATTGAAGGGATATTACAGGGGATTTATCCTTGGACTTGAGACCTGGGTTAAGGTTATAGACATCTCTTCAGCACAGTGCTTGCAGTGGGGGGTATACAGGCTTGCTGGTGGTCTCCAGGGGAAGCAATGAAATGCCTAGAAAGGTGGGGGTGTCTCAGGACTGGCAGGTGTCAAGTCAGTACTGACAAGACAAATCTCAGCCATTTATAGTACAGTACATCAGATGAAGGTAAATACTAGAAGCAGCTTGCAGCTTAAATTCCGTTATAGAACCAGATTATCTAGGGTGGATTATCTGTGGGCAATGTTGCACCCTGGGCTAGCTTCGCTCGGTATATTTTTGGCATGCAGCTTATTTTTGAGCCATTTTTTTCTTCTTAGCTGGTTTGTGTTAGGAATACATGCTAATTTCTAACATTAGAGCCTCTCTCTTTCTCTCGCTCACATACATTATATTGGAAATTCAGAGACAGGAAGGGAAATCTGCTGCCTCCTTGCCCTCCCTCCCACCCCTCACCCCCCACCACCGATGCCTAGTGTGTCACAAAGCCAGATACTTTTGTGTTCGCTTTCGTATTCACTGTTGCCTTGGATTTTCTTGTCATTCTTCACCTTCATTGGTTTGGTTGGGTCAGAGCTGACGATCTCACTGTTTTGAATTTGAGATCCAGTGATAAACTGACTGTAAACATAAACCAGAAATCCATCAGGTAAGAGGAGCTTAGGGGTGGGATTTCTATTTCAGGTGAAAATCTTTTTACTTTGAATTAAAAGCACCACTGTCAAAATTCCTCAATGGAAAAAAAAGTGAACTGTGAACTTGTGGGTAGAAAACTTTAGATTCTGGTTACTTCAAAAGCAAGCACATTTTTTCACCCTTGGGAATTTCACGGCACAAGATTCACTGGCCCAGTTATAGCCGTGCCATTTATGAAAAAGGAAAATGCCTTTGACTTATTTGCTGCCACCAAGTTCCCAGATGTGGACCAATAGTTTTTTCTTCTGCGAACCGCACATAAGACCTTCTAATATCGCAGGACCTATGATGTCGTCAATTTTAGTGACTATAGAATGAGCTAAAAAGAATATTTCTGATTAGTTCAAACAATAATATGCCTTTCTCAATTTCCCAGGTATTCACCCCCCTTTTTTAGATTTATTTATTTATTTCAGAAAGAGAGAGGGCATGAGCAGGGGACAGGTAGAGAGATAGGGTAACAGGCAGACTCTCTGCTAAGTGCAGAGTCCAACTTGGGGCTCCATCCCAGGACCCTCATATCATGACCTGAGCTGAAATCAAGAGTCAGATGCTCAACTAAGCCACCCAGGAGACACCCAAGGTACTTCTTTTATTTCTTTTATTTTTTTTTTTAATTTTTTAAAAAGATTTTATTTATTTATTAGTTAGAGAGAGAGAGAGAGAGAGCGAGCACAGGCAGACAGAGAAGCAGGCAGAGGCAGAGGGAGAAGCAGGCTCCCTGCCGAGAAAGGAGCCCGATCCCAGGACGCTGGGATCATGACCTGAGCCGAAGGCAGCTGCTTAACCAACTGAGCCACCCAGGCGTCCCCCAAGGTACTTCTTTTAAATGGGTTGGTTTTTTCTTCCAAGTAAAAAAAAAAAATTTTATCTTAATTTTAAAACTCAAAGACTTTTTTTTTTTTCCAGTTAAGGCAGAAAAATATTTCACTCTCTAAGAAATGCAGAATGCAAGAATGGTTCATTTGGGCATACTGCTCATTCAATGTTTTATGTCCTTGGGAAAGCTGAGGAACAAACATTTACACAATTTTTAAAGGATGAAAACATCCCAATGTGTTATGCTAGTAGAATAAAGAAAGAATGCAAAAGGGGACTTATTGTATCATCTGCAAAGGATCTAACGATATTGATATGTTTAAAAAATTGGAAGTATATACTCACCTACTGTAGGAAATTTTTTTTTTCCTAAAACATTTTTTTAAACAAATGTTTTCTTAAATATTCCTTTGTTCTCTAAGGGATGTGGACAAGCGTTTTAGTAAATTACTTTGGTTGTTAATGTCTTATGAAGTTCATGTCCAGTTTTAAAACTTTAGATTTTTACCCTTTAATGACTGTATCAGTTATGGGTATGATTGGCTGCATGTCATAGAAAGCTACAGATAAAAAAAAAAAAAGAGAAAGCTACAGATAACTATGAGTCAAATGGGATAAGTGCTGTTCCTCTTGCAGAAGTCCTCGTGGGTTCGTCATGGTGTCAGGGACCCAGGCTCAATCTAACTTGTTGCTTTGCCTCGTGTAGCCTTGATCCCAGGGTATGAAACAGGGACATCCTCACTCCAGGCAGTGGAATGGAAGAAGGGACAGAGAGAGAGGGGCAAAAGGCACATGTGAACCAGCCAGAGTTGAGACAGCTGGTCATACCTCTGCAAGGGAAGATGGGAAGTAGAGTCTCCAATGTGGGATGTGTGGGTCTAGCTGGAAATTAGGGCCTTTCTCCCCATAGAAGAAAAAGAGTATGACTAGTGGGGAACAGCTGTCAGACTTGCTGCACTCGCAGACTTCAGCTACATTATGGTGGAAACAATACATTAATGGCACTTGAAAACAAGTCAAATTTCTTTTTACAGTTGTTATGGGCTTGCATTCTTTTAGCTCTAAGATTTGGTTTGTCCCCATGCATTAAGACCTGAGGTGAACATTGTTTAAAATGACAAAATGCACTTATTCACACTTTAATACATCTTATTTAATTTTTTTTTATTACCTGTACCTCAAATGACCGGGGCTAGAAAGCATACAATAATTCACAAAAGCCTGGTTTATGAAAATTGATTAAACTTAAGCCTACAAATTGGCAAGGAAGTCTGATTAGGTGATTAGAGCCAAAAGTACCAAGGCCAGAAGCCAGTGATGAAGGAGGTGGCAGGAACCTGTTTATTTGCGTGGGGGTGGGGAAGGGCCAGAGGCAAGAGAGAAGGTGGGGTAAGAGGAGGCTGTGATGATGGAGGAAGGCCAAACAGATGTGATGACTAGGAACCTAGGCCTCAGTGCTGAGACAGCCTAAACAGACTGGAGGAACTGATGTGCCCTATGGCCCAGATCTTAGAGTGTTGGCATCTGGTGCCAATAGGACAAAAGGAAAGGAGACTTCTGAGTTATCCAGGTAGGAAAGGCCTTATGTAGGCTAGGGTAGGTGGGTTTGGGTAACAGAGTTTTCCAGGGCCTCCTTGGCTCAGATATGGCTGAACTCCAGAACCACAAAGGTGCCCAATTTCCGATTGGCATAAAACATGGATTCTGAAGCAAGGAACCATTTCCAGAAGAGTTGAGTTAATTCCCATGTTTGGAGGTCTCCAAGAGAGGCTTGGTAACAGAAAAGACACTCTGACTTCCAAATTGGTGATGGGTGATGAGGAACAAGGGGGCAGGTGACCTTTGAGATGGACAGGGGATGATGGGAAACTGGCTGGTCTTAAGCATGTGAGCTGATCTTGGGATTTAGAAAACATCAAAGTCATTGTCTCCTGAGCATACTTTTTCATGCTACAGCTTCATTCCTGGGCTGTCCTGTGTTCAGAAAGTCTTGAAGAGGAGCAATGATGGTGTTGCCTTAGTGTCTATGCCAAAGACTTTTCTTCCATGGAATGTCATCTAAGTTAAGAATTTCTCCAAGTTTTCTCAATAGAATTTAGGTGGCCGATATTCACATACACTTCTAGTGGTGGATACATTAATACATTGATTACACATGACTTGCATTGGGTCCTACCTGAGATGGACTTTCTTGGCCTTTAGACTTGTAGTTTTGTTTGTTTGTTTGTTTGTTTGTTTTGTTTTGTTTTGCATCTATATCAAACTTAGTGCCTTAATACCATTTATCTTATTGTTTGATGGGCCATGAGGGATGGAAAGGGTATGGGGTAAGTAAAAGCTTCCTGGGTGGTTTTTCCTTACATTGTCTTTTTATCAGCCTCAGTCTTTAGAGCTGTCCCAATGAGGCCGCTGAGGGTGTAAGATACGGATGGATGATTCTGGGGCTTGTTTTATGGCCCAGAGACTATACCTTTTTTCTCATTCTGATAAGAATGGTTCCGCTTTATCTTTGCTGCCCACAATCCATATCTTCATGCATATTTCATGATCTTCTTACCTTCCAGTGGCTTCTGAGAAAAAAAATCAAAATGAAAAAAGGACATGGAAGAGCCAAAGCAGAAGTAAACACTTTCATGTAGCTGGCCCTGGGCCATTAGGATCAATTTTCCCCCCAAATCTGAATCCCTCCCCAGGAGACTCTGCCTAGGGGGTGGCACATATGGGGTTTTATGATAGAATTTGGCTGAAACAACACAAAGAAGGGCTGTTTTTTGCCTCTCTTCAACAGATGGGCTTGAAATGGGGAGATTTTTTCACCTTAGGGCAGACCAGGAAGAGCAGAGCATAGAATCATTGGTGGGCTGTCTGTCACTTAGCTGTGAGGCTTTGAGAAAGCTCCTTTATGGGGCGTTGATGCGAGTTAGCTGCCCATTACCTGCCAGGGTGTCTCGGCCAAATCCTTGTGTACAGTTCCAGAACCCCTAATGGATGCACTGGAACACACTGACCTTGTGGGATGGCAGAAGTGCCATGCCCAGAAAGGGTGTGGTTTTGGCTATTCAGATGATCAAGATGGGAAAGAAAGCTTTGCACCTTCTTCCTTTCCCTCCTGGGGGCAGAATCGTTCAGTGCTTGCCCTTGTCCTGGGCTGGACTTACCTGCTTTTAGACCTCCCTGGGGACAGAGGCACATGAGGCCCAGTATCACCCAGAGTGAATCTGCTTTGGAGGGAACAGGCAACAAGCAGTGGGAGCTTTCTTCTTGTAGGACTGGGGAGTCTTTGCTGTCACCACCACTGTTGGGGTGACCAGCCTTTCCAGTGATGGAGAATATACCTAGGATATAGGAGAAAAGACTGGGCTTTGAGACCTGGGACCACCCGTTGCCTTGTGATTTTTAGGCAAGTCACTTTAGTTTCTGGACTTCCATTTGGAGAGGATCATCTTTCAAATGTGGCTTTGACATTCTGCCCCTTTGTCATCTCAGTGATGTTTCTTTTAGAAGACATTAAGGTCTGAAGGGACTTGTCGTGAAGTACAGTGCTGTGCTCTCCTCCTAACATCTGGTTGATCAGAAATCACATTGTCAAATTCTCTGGCTCATGCAAAGAAGAGGAATTTATACTGTTATTGGAAGCCTACTATGGAAAGAGTTTCCCATAGATGCCTCTATTAAGCCTCACATAACATTCTGTGCTGCATAACATTCCGTTTCTCCTTCTACAGATGAGAAAAGTGGAGCTCCCAGAGGCAGCTCGCCAGCAACCTCTGGGATCATAATGGATGTATCTGGCATCCAGATCTGTGCCCACCTGCCTGACTGCTGGCACTGTTTCTCAGCTCACAGCCATTCTGCTCATGCACCAATGAAGGGAAGTGCAGGGAAGATGGAAATATGGTCGTCCCACCTTACCTGGGTAGTAGCAATTTCCTGTTTATTTTAGTTCATAATTTTTTCCCTATAAATAGCACTCTGGAGGGGGGACTTACTCATTCCTCAAACTTTTCTTGAGCCCTGCTATATTCAAAGCACAATCTCCTGGCTGAAATTCACTAAGGGGCGCAATGATTCAGAAAATCTGGTTCTTGTTTACAATATAGTAAAGGACATGGGGGACTTTCTGTATGTTTAGGTGTGGGTTGACCTAGAGATATAGGTTCCCCTGTGCTAAATGCCTTCCTGTGCCCTTGTCCTGTGGTGTGCCTGCTTGTGTGTTCATTCATGTATGTTTATGCTGCCAGGAACTTACCGTCCTGTGCTTAGTGCTGGGGAGGAAATAAAAATCAATCAATAACACGGACCCTGTTCTCCAGGATCTCATGGCTTATATCTTGGGGAACCTAGGTAGCTCGGTTGGTTGAGTGTCCAACTCTTGGTTTCGACTCGGGTCATGATCATGGGGTTTTGGGATCGAGCCCCATGTCGGGCTCCGGGCTCGGTGGAGAATCTGCTTGGGGACTCTCTCTCTCTCCTTCTTCTCCCACCCCCTTAAAAGAAATTGGTAAATCTTTTTAAAGAAAGAGAGATAAGTATATCCAGTCATCCTCAACTGGGGGAGATTTTGCAGCCTATCGCAGGGACATTTAGCAATGTCTGGAGACATTTGGGGGTTGCCCAGGCTTCTCCTGGTGTCTAGTGGGTACGGACCAGGGATGTTGCTAAGCATCCCCAGGTGCACAGGAGGGACCTCACAAGGAACAGTCCAACCACAATATCAGTGGTGCTCAGATTGAGAAACTCTGGTTCATTTAGCACAGGGGAACCTATATCTCTAGGTCAACCCATACCTGAACATACAGAAAGTCCCCCATGTCAGTGGTGCTCAGATTGAGAAATTCTGGTGTCCCAAGGGTGCATTCCTGAAGCCGTGTGGTCCTGTGGGGGCAGTGTGGGATGGTCGCTGAGGTGAGTGGTACCACTCTGACCGCTGTGGCAGAGAACCTGAGCTGAAGACACTGGGGAGGGCTCCAGAGAGGCTGCACTGACTGGAAGTGGGTCGGCATTTAGGCTGCTAGAAGAAGAAAGGCCAGCAGAAGCGGCCAGGGCTCAGAGGCAGAGGTGAGTGTGGAGTAAGGAGGACAGTGGGAAGACCAGCCTGTGTGGGCGGAGGCTCGGTGTTGGGGTGAGTGGCGAGTGGGACTGTAAAGTAATGAGGTACAGGTGGAGTGTAGACCAGAGGACTGCCCTGGTGGACAAGGGAGGCTTTTCTGACAGCGGTGGGTGAGACTTGTGGGAGAAAGGCTCGTCTGAAGGAAGGAGGCTCCAAAAGGGAGAAAGGGTGCATTGCAGCAGATGGGAAAACAGATGACAAAATGCTCGGAAAGCTGGAAGGGACACGGGTGATCACCCACCTGGTCCTCAGTTTACCCTAAGATTGACAGATTGACGTCTTGGGTCACTGGCTCAACGGAGGTGACCGCTCTTCAGAGGTCTCCTCAGAAGCATCGCTGGAGCCCCCACTTTCGGTCCTCTGGATACCCTCATGAGCAGCACTGTCCTTTGGCTGCATTGCACAGAGGAGGAAGGGACCCAGAGAAGTTCAGCAGGAGCACAAGGCCCTGTCAAGGAAGTGGCAGATCAGGCTTTAAGCCAAGTCTTTGACACCAGGACACTTGATTGACCTCAAGGGGTAGTCTCGCCTCGATCCCACGTGGTGGCAGCCTGTGCTCCTGGAGGCCATCCAGGCGGACCCCGGTGCTGGCAGGAGGAAGGGGGCGGGTGAAGCAGAGGGCCTCAGGAAGGAGGAGTGTGCAGGACTCCGTGCCTGGCTGACACTTGGAGATCTGTGCATGCCCGAGGTCCTGCGAGGGCTGTTCATTTCCTCCTTTCTTCCTTGGACCCCATCTTTACTGCAGGAGGGAATTGGCTTTGCCAGCCCTTTTATTCTTTCCTAATGTGAGCATCTCCGCCTCCTCGCCCTTGGTGCAGGCTTCATCAGTTCTACATGGTTGCCCATCTTGTGTATTCATGCATGCGCGGATGCGAGTGTGTATGTGTGTGTGCGTGTGCACGTGCACATGTGCCTATGTGTATG
>RCUC01056946.1:0-22794 GCA_003697995.1 Taxidea taxus jeffersonii | reverse complement strand
AGACAGTGAGAGAGAGCATGAGAGGCTAGAAGGTCAGAGGGAGAAGCAGACTCCCCGAGGAGCTGGGAGCCTGATGTGGGACTCGATCCCAGGACTCCGGAATCATGACCTGAGCCGAAGGCAGCTGCTTAACCAACTGAGCCACCCAGGTGCCCCTTTAAGTCTATTTTTATAAAGAAAAGCTTAAGAAACACTGAGACACTTTAAAAACTTTAGCTCTAAAACATTCCCTATTTGAACTCTTTCTAATTTTCACTTGTGTTAATGAAGCAATGAACACTTTGCTGTCTATCTTGCTTCTGTAATTTGAATTCTTGGGCATTTTACATTATTCAATTTTTTTTTTCTGTAAAGGTGGCATCTATTAGCATTCTTTATAACAGAAAATTGGTATGTGATTGCTTTATTAGACATTGGTTTTTCTTACTGATTATATGTATATATATCCACATCATGTACTTAGCATTTAAAAATAGTTTTTCAAAATTTTGTTACTTTTAAAATCCTTTTCCTGGAATAAATTCCATTTTATTAGCCTCAATTTTTTAAGAGATTTTATTTACATATTTTAGAGAGAGAGAGAGAGAGAGACTGCAGGAGGGGTGGGAAGGGAGGAACGGACAGGGTGGAAGGGGGACAAGCAACTCCCTGCTGAGTGCCAAGCCCCATGGGGATGGATCCCAGGACCCTAACATCATGACCCAAGCCAAAATCAAGAATCAGATGCTCAACAGCTCAAGTAACTGATAGAAAAGGTATACTATTTTACCAGTTAGCTAAACGAATTTTTCAGCATCACTGCTGCATAATACTTTACTTTCTGACTGATGCAGAATATTGTATTATAAATAAACCGATTCGTGTTTTTTTTTAACAAATAAAGGACACTCATTTTGACTTATCTTGTAATCAACTTCAATGAATTGTGATTTTCCTGGATTGATTCTATAGTGGTTGAGTCACTAGTATCTGAAAAAGGTTACAAGCCTTTACAGATAACTGATTAATTTCATGATTATTTACCAATTAAACTTCAGACACTGCTTCAGTGTTTTCTGGTGTTACTTTTTTTTTTTTACTTTATTTAAGCTTTATTTAAACATATGATGTAACCCCACCACCCTCACCCAACCCCTCTTCCCCCCACCCCCCTCAGTTTGTTTTATGACATTAAGAGTCTCTTTTGGTTTTTCTCCCTCCCGATCCCATCTTCTTTCATTTTTACTTTTCCTACCACCTTAACTCCCACCCCCGTTGCTTTTATGGAGAAGTCTAAGACCTGCTGATTTTTGTCCTCACATAAATATTTATTGTTGATTTATTTGTTCTAGTTAGATGTTTGCAGAAATTAAAAATTTTTAAATACCAGGGTAATTCCTCAAAACATTATGGAACATTTTTTTTTTCTGAGCTCAATCTAGTTTTCCATCTCTTCAGCTGGTTTTGTCTGGGGCAGGCACAAATACACAATGAAATATTCTGACTTTTTTTTTCTTCTCCATATCACTTTCAGGTTTATATTCCTTTCTTGTTTGCATTCCTAAAGGGTTAGTTTCTCAATTCTCTCCTCTACAGAGTCAATTCCTCCCTGGTGTTATTTTTGTTATAAGCACTCAACATAGTTCTTAATTTCACTATCATGTTGTTAGCTTCCTTCCAGTCTTTACTTAATCTTATGGAAATTTCTCCTAGTCTAAGTTTGCATTTTGCACAATTATGTTTTCAATACAGGACCTCTATATAACATTTTTTTAACATTTTAATCTAATTTTTTCAGTCTATATAACATTTTAAAATTTACTGTATCATCTGAAAAGGCTGATCTTTTTACAAGTTCTATTTTTGAATATTTAAGGTGTATTAATTTCCTAAACATTTGAGACTTTTCCATGGACACCAAACTGCTTTTTTTTTTTTCTTTTCTCTATACATCCTTCTCTATGGAACAGTGGAAGACATCCAGAAATACTGTTCGGCAACCTTAGGAATGCCCTTGGTCCCACTCACTACCCAACAAAATGTTGGTATTACCATGTCTGTAACTCAAAGCTGAAATGTAGGTTAATGTACACATCTTCTAGATCAATGAGGGTCTCAATCAGAGGTTTACCATGATTTTGTAGGCCTAACGTAGTTTTTTTTTGAAAAATTAAAAATTAGGAAAAACTTTTTTTTTTTTTTTTTTTACACTGTGCATTGTGAAACTATAGGAGTTCTTAACAATGCTCTGGGCTGACACCCCAAGGAACAAGCAGAGGCATTGATGGGTATGGTTTTGGTAATCCTGCTTCAACTTAAACCATAGACATAGAGCATCTCTGGTTGAAGTATGTGATTTACATGTAGTATTTGATGAAAATGTTCTGCTTACAGAACAGTAGTATCTAATGGAGCAGTGCTGCCCCAAATCTCAATCAATCATCTAGTTAGCTTTTCAAAATTCAGGTTCTCGTGTATACATCAGACAGAGGTTAGAATTCCAGGTTTCTAATAAGCTCCTGGGTGAAAACAATGTAACATTTCCATAGCTTGACTTTAAGTCATTGAGTGGGGTAAGAGTATTTGAGTAATTTCAGCTCTGCTTTCACTGGGTTTACATATCAAACACTACCTATGCCAAGATGTACTCTTCCCAGACATCTTTGCACCTCCATTAACATTGTTTTCTGTGAGGAACTATGTGTTCTTAGAATGCAATGTATTACAAACCCAGCTTTTAGAATCCTATGTCATTCCTTACTGGTACTGCATGTTTTTTGCTTTGTCTTTTTGCAGTGATTTGTCACAACAGTAGCTGTCTATCACCCCTTAAACAAACCTCCCAAATTAAAGAATTTCATACATGAATCCCATCCTGTCAAGGTTGAGGCGAATTACTTTGAAGCCTCCTCTGAAACTACAGCATCAATGTCCATGTGTTAGAACCCCATTCAGATACACTGTAGCAAGAGTCTTTCTCTTAACAGAGTAATGTGAAGGCATGGAAGCCACTTCCTGGTGAGGAATTGCTTTCAGAAACACACATAGTAGATGTCCAGGTTTGAGGTATCATATATGCATTAGCAAGTGTGAAAAAACATCTGGGCTCTATTCTAAAGATAAGAAGTTGTGTGATGAAACAAACAGAATTGTAATTTGGATACTGTCCCATACTACACATCCCCAAAGCCTCTCGGTTCTGTTCCTCTCACATTCAACGATCCCACCCAGGAATAACCCAGGGAATATCTAGTATGTATTCATTAATCCCTCTTCCATTTTAACTAGCTAGCATGATTTCTATTTTAGAAACTAACAGTCATGACCAATACAGTCTTCCCCCAGAGAAATATTTAAAAAAATCATTTTTCTCTATTGAACAATAAATATCTACTATAATATAAAAATACATTTTTGTATTAGAAGACATACTGATTTCATGAGCAAGGGAAGGACATTATGAGCAAATGAAGAAATATTTCCCAAGGCTTAGTTATCAGCAGTCTTGAAAGATGATTAAAAATTAAAAAAAACATGAGAAGTATAAGAAACTGCTTATGCTATTAACAAAAGAAGGGAAATAATTATATATATTTCCATACATAAATTTCCTATGAAATCAGTTTAGTCTGTCTGCCACTGTATAATGCATTTTTTTTTTCTGAAAAAGAGGCATTCTGCATTGTTAAGTGCAGCAAATCCAGGAAACATAGTAATGTTCTTTGTTTTGCAATAATATTAATGGGTTCTTCAATTCCAGTTCTAGTCTGCTTCTCTTAAATTGGCAAAATATAAAGTAGATTGTTAAAAAATCAGCAGACTCCAACTCTGCTTGTAACAATGTTCCTATAACAACTACATTTGTAAAGATTTTATATATAAAATGCACACCATAGAAATTTAGCAAACCAAATAATAGGTACTTCTTTTTGTGCTTTGAAAAATAACCAAGTGGCTTTAGGTTGAAAAAATGCAAAAAATATTAAATTTTTAAATTTTTTTTCCTCAACATATCTCTTATGTATTTTCTGGCATTTTTTCCCTCCCACAAAAGTAGGGAAGGCATTTATCATGCCTTCAGATTTTCCTGAAATTCTGTTATTTCTTGCCAGAAATCAAAGGAATGGAGACTAGAGAAGTATTTCTGGGGTAATAAATAATGATCTCTTGCATTGAAATAGAGGACAGAAAATATTTCTTATCTTCACACCTCACTGAGTTCAAGTTCACCTTCAGTTTTTCTTAAGTCACGTGTGAGAGACAAGGTAGAAAGAAATTATAAAGATGCATCTAGCCTTCCTTTTAAAAAAATTGATACATAAAAATTATTTTTTTTAGTTTCAGAGTAGAATTTCACGATTCATCAGTAGCATATGACACCCAGGGTCATTACATCAAGTGCCCTCCTTAATGCCCATAGCCCAATGACCCTATCCTCTTCCCACCTCCCCACCAGCAACCCTCAGTTTGTCTCTTACAGTTGAGAGTTACTTATGATTTGTCTCCTTCTCTGTTTCCCTCTTATTTTTCCTTCCCTTTCCCTATGTTCACCTGTTTTGTTTCTTAAATTCCACATATGAGTGAAAAGCATATGGTCTTTGTCTTTCTCTTACTTATTTTGCTTAACATTAATACTCTCTAGTTCTATCCACGTCATTGCAAATGGCAAGATGCCATTCTTTTTTATGACTGAGTAATATTCATCTGTGTGTGTGTGTGTGTGTGTGTGTGTGTGATACACACATCTTTATTCATTCATGTGTTGATGGGCATCTGGCCTCTCTGTATTTTGGCTATTGTGGCTACTCTTCTTTTTGAAGGTAGTAATCAGTAACACCTTCTCCAAATTCTTATAGCTATTCTGAACATGTAAGAAATTTAAAACAAAATTCATATTAAAGATGTCACCTGTATATATGAAAGAATCATGTTTATTTAAAACTAACATAATTTAACATTTTTAAATGGGAAGAAAGAAATTACAGAAAAAAAAAACAATTTAACCATCTATGTATGCCTGGTATGGCTATTTCACTCAAAGTGAATGGGAATCTTAAAATTGGGCAAAAGGTCACTTTACATGTTATTTCCTGTATCTTTTGAAGTACACCATCTAGAATCTAATCATTTCTAGAAAGTTTTGTTATTTTTCTATAGGTCAAGAAACATTAAAAATATAAAGTTTCAGGAACAATAAAGATATATATCAGGCTTCCTATTCTGTTATTTGGTGTTGTTTTTGTTTTTTGCTTTTTGGGACTTTTTTTTTTTTTTTTTTTGAGAAACATTTCATTTAGGATACCTCTACAGTGGTACTAAATGTTATGGTAACAATACTTTCTCTGGGGATTCCACCCATAGGTAACTCCACTTAAGAAAGGCTTTCCTCTTCAGGTCTTCCTTAATATGTATTCTTTGCAGAACACATACATGAAATTCCACCTTCAGATTCAAGACAAATGTCTCTGACTAGAAATAGTCTCACCTAATTTAAGAAAGAAACTATATGTTGAGGAGGGGAATAAGAAATATATCTCCATTAAGGCTACACCTCACACTTTATATATCTAGAAACAAGAAAGAAAATCACACACAAGAAAGGAAATGTTCACAGGGAGAGCTCAGAATGAAATATTACTTAGTTTTGCAGACATTTTAATGGGTGTTTTCATCTTAACTCCTTCAACTAAAAGCACTCAGACTTAAAAGAATGTGAACATATTCCCACTTCTTTGATATTTGATTTCTACTAAGTTGTTGAGTACCAAAAGGAGGCTCCATAAATGCCCACAGAATGTGCGCAAAAAGCTTTGTAGTTCCATGAAACTGTAAAATAGAGGTTTCTGACACACAAAAGGGCAAATAGATAAAAGTCTAAAATGTACACATACTTTTTCCCCAAATAAGAAATCTCTGTGTCAAAATTCATAAAGATTAATTACCCACTGACTATAAGTACTCTTGACTTCTTACTAATGTTACCAACAGGTAATAAACTATGAAATGGTACATCAAACATTTTTCTAACAATATTTTATTTACTAAAGAAGGTCTACTAGCATTCAGGTCATTCAATTCACTTTTTATAGATACCTAAGTAAAATATATCAAGCCAAATAATCAAGTTTTTGCATTTAAATGGATTAGTATTCTAAAGATGGATATATTTTTTATATTATTCATCCAGCTCCTCATTACATAACTACTAATAAACCCAAATGTCATTTTCTCCAGTCTTCATTTCCAATTAGGCATGATTTTTCTTTCTTCTTCTGATTTTATTTTGTAACTTTAATGATACATCATATTCTCTCCTGCAATATTTATATTATTCCCCTGCTCAACTTTAGCTTCCTGAAGGGATGCCATGGATCTGATTCTTTATTCCACTTCTACATCTCCTGGTTGTAGCAGATTCCAGGAGTAGCAAAGTTTCATTACCTCTTCCCTGTTGCCCACACCATTTGCTATGTAACTCTGCATTCCCCTGCAATTATGAATAGGATAACATGCTCTGTCAATTAATCTTCCACTCAAATATGAGACTTACTTTGACAACCTGGATAGTATCAAACATGGTATAAGCTGAGGCTTAAAAGAAACTTGCATATGGGACTTGCTCTCTCTTGTGTCTCTACCATTGACTTGAAACATGGCCAGGCTTACTTGGAAGATGAGAGCAGAACTAGAGCATCCAAATCATCAAAGCCAGCCTAGTTAAAACAATAGCCAAATGAGCTTCAGATCTGTGAAGAAGCCAACTTAGAAGGTGCAGAGGTGCTCAAATAATTCCAACGTAGAAGAGCTAAACCCTACAGGGATATAAGAAATAAATGTTGCCTTGAAGCTAAGTGTTAGAACGGTTTGTTTTAAGGCCATAGAAAAGAGGTATTTTAGTTTATGTTGTAAATAGTCCATGCTTAAAATAAAAAAGAACTAGTCCCTTGCTAAAGTTTTAGCTTCAACCCTTTACAGCTGTGATTAGAAGAGGTAAGTACATAAAATATAAATTTTATTGCAAGAAATGAATTTGGAAAATGTAAAAACATAGAATTCAGCCCCAGAATCATAAAACGTAACTGACTGATACAGGGCCCAGTAAGACATATATTAAATACTTCAACACAATGATTTCATAATATGATTGCACAGAGAAACACTATAAATCCATCAAATAGCTAAAGAAGAATGCAAGGTTACATACTTTAGATGATTTATTCTTGTGTAAGAGAATATTAACATTGTAGGCATCAGTCTAATGGAGAGAAAAATAAAACTAAGTTGTTGCTGGTTACATAATAGACATATAATACTGGGTCCCAGTACCCAGAACTTGACTTCTCATGCCTTTCTTCAATAAAGGGAACAAGGGTCTCTTTATTTTTTTATTAATATATAATATATTATTATCCCCAGGGGTACAGGTCTCTGAACAAGGGTCTTTTGAAGAAGTGGCTTATTCTAGATATGACTGAGGTAGGGAATATTTAAGATGAGACTGGAAACAAAAAGTAAATAAGTGTTACCCCCCCTCAAAGACACACATGCGCACATGCGCACACATGTGTGTGCACACCCACACAGATGTAAGCATGTCAAATGGATACAGAAACCAAGTAAAAGAACTTCCAACAGCCTGAACTTGAATAATTTTGGCAATAAAAACAGATATTAGATCACAGTTGACCCTTGTTTAATGACTCCCCCAAACAGTAGAAAATCCGCATGCACCTTTTGACTCCCCTAAAACTTTACTCTGAATAGCCTTCTGTTGAAAGGAAGCCTTCACAGTAATGTTAACAAATATTTTGTATACTTTTTGTATTTTACACTGTAATAGTATAATAAACTAAATAAAATATTTAGGAAATCATAAGGAAATGACATATATAAAAGGACATATATAAAAATATGTCCCTAAAAGTGAACTACACAGCCCAAATCCATGCTGTTCAAGGGTCAACTGTATAAATAAATACATAACATATACCCATGACTCCAAAATTATATAAATAAACGAATAAATGAGGAAGAATAAAGTAATATCCCATACAGAAGAATTCCAAAAATTTATGTGCGTATTTCATCTTTAAGGAGGTAGAATATAATTCTTCACTCTGTTAGTATAGGGTGCTCACAATAACTTCCTCTCAAAGAGGACAGTATCAAAAAAGATAAAAAGAGTAGCTTTGCAGTGGAGAAACCAAACACTACCTCAGCGAGGTGATCAAAGTCAACATCAACAGGGTAGGTCATGATGACAGAAGGTCCCTTGGTATTATGTGATAAGAATGGTACTTACCTCTGTGATATACTCCCAAAATCTATGATCCTAGTATAACTGTGAGAAAAGCATCAGACAAATTCCAATTTAGGAAAATTCTATACAATACCTACCTGACCAGTACTTTTCAAAGTTGTCATGATAATGAAAGATAAGCAAAGTCTGAGAAACTGCCACAGCCAAGAGAAGTCTAAGGACATGTAAGAATTAAATGTGATGTGATATCATGTATGGAATCCTGGAACAAAAACAAAAAAAGAAAGTGCCACAACTGAGAAAATATGAATAAAATATGGACTTTAGTTGATGATGATGATGATGATAATGTATAGTACCTCATTATTTGTGACAAATGTACCCCACTAATGAAAGAAGTTAACAGGGGAAAGTGAATATGAAGTTTATGGGAACTCTCTGTACTAGCTTTACAAGTCTTCTAAACATCTAAAATGTTCCTAAAATAAAAAGCATATATAAAAATACAATGTCATAGAAGCTCAGAAGAGAGTGATTATCTGCCAACAGAGGCATCAAGTCAAGGAAAAGCTTTTTCTTGTACCCTAGGTAAAGCTTTCAGGAGTGGTAATGTCTAGGTTTGGTTTTAAAAGAGAAACTGGGGCTTGCCAGAGAAAGAGGGGAATTATAGGCAGAAAGAAGAGCAGGAATATATGCTGAGAGGCAGGTGTTCAGAGGGACGGTGTTTAGACAAGGAGGACATCTTCACAACCACCAGATTTGTGAAGGCTGCTGTAAAAGTGGTCGAGAAAAAAATGTGTGACTAGAATACAAAAAACTTTGCATGCCATGATAAGGAGTTTGGATTTTATCCTGACAACAGTAGACTAGAGAGAGATACTGAAACAGAGGTGGAAGGTTTGTCTGCTTCAGAGACAGTAACCCTCATGGCACTGAAGATGATGTGAGAACCAACTGTAAGCTGGAATTCATTTGGGAAGTTTATACTGCTTTCTAAGTGACAGCTAGAGAGGATGTAGTACCAAGGGACTAGATTTGGGAGTCATTTCATTAATAGCTTAATAAAATTTGCTAGGAATTGCACCAGCAAAGCTGAGGGAAGAGAGGATTCTAAATTTCCCTGTTTGCTTTAAAAGATAGCCAGTACTACAATTACCTGAGGGAAAATAGAGGGACAGTAATAGTAAATTTACACAACAGGAATAGTGATTGTAAAGTCTCAGTTACAATGGCCACAAGGTTTATTGGATAAGTGTTCCAATTTTTCTCACTCCTATTTGTATGTCTCCATGTTGGATAGCATCCATTTTTATTCAGTATATATTTATTATCATCCTGAAATTAATTTCCAAAAATAGTTTTTGAAGTAAGTACATGTGATGAAAAAGAACCCCATCTTCTCCAAGATAGTTTGACCTTCCACAGAGGTCAAGAACAGCAGAATCTACGTGGTAAGACTTACGTAACTGTCCCTTAATGACAAACATCATTTCAACCCAACACCTAGCATTCTTTATCTAGACTGGCAGTGGAGGGTCTGCTCAAACACAGGGCTGTACTGCCTGGTTTACCAGCATATCCTTACTATCGTGTAACTCAGGGTTTAATATCTTATCTCTGCATGTCCCACTTTTTTGTCTTACCTGGTAAATAGATCAACTTAAATTGGTTGTTGAGATCATTATGATAGTGCCAGGAACATACTAACTGCTCATTAAATATTAGGCATTTATTACTGCTAGTGCTAATCTTCTTTGAAATTTCCTTCATTTGGCAGAAAGCAAAATTATAGCAGTAAAGGAGGTTTAAAAACAAATTTTGACAATTTCATAATATAAAATGCACATCCATATACATAGAATTATTAACTTCCTTTCTAATAGCCCCATTTGATATATGACAGGTTGTATTACCTCCAACTTAGAAGTACAGAAATTGAAGCTCAGAACACCTAGGCTACTATTCCAGGGTTACAAAGACAGCAGATTTTGAAGCCAGGCAAAGACCCTATGCCTTCTGTGTGTTGTTCTACCCAGCATTCTCTCCAATGGGTCAGAATTTTACCCATTTAAACATTAACTGAAATACATTTGGTATTTGTTTAGGCAGATTCGGGTTCATATTGTAGCTTTGCCCTTATTACCTGGATGAATCTGGAGGAGTTACTTCTCTAAACTTCTATTATTTAATCTGAAAATGGAGTAATATTTGCCTTTTAAGGTATTTAGGTATTGATTAAAGCTATGCATATAAAGCACTTGGCAAACTATTGGCATATAGAAAGAACTCCTCATAATCTATTTATTATTCTTATGCAAGTGTTCTAACATAAATTTTATCTCTAAGGAAGAACACTAATAGATTTGTTGAAAAAGAGGAGTTGCTTAGTCTGCAAAGTAAAATATTATTATCTAATGCACCAATATTCTTCATTGGATTAATGTGTTCTCAAGTGGCTAGCCAGGTACTCTGGTTTAGTTATGATAAACTGTAACTGTTATATTATCACTTTTATTGCTATTATTATATACAAGAAAAACTATGGATAGCTTGTACCCAAGAAAATCACTATGGATATTAAGATCACACGTTGTACAGTGCACGGCCTCTAATTTACTACTTCAAGAAAACAGCAGAAAAGCCACTTTGGTTCGTTAGCTTCCCAGTATGTATCATTAGGCACTTTGCCACTCTCCCTCAATTATCTTACTCTGATGAGATGCCAGCCTAAAGGTGGCATTCTACATATTATAGTTATACTGATATCAGGATAATATCTACTGCTTTTTTTCCAAAACAATAAACCCACAGAAGTGGGGGTACTTTTGTTCTTTTGGCAACTATTGATAAGAACACCAGCATAAAAACTTAAAGAAAAGCTGTAGATTAGTATATGGCATTTCCTGCCCACCCCTACCAACTCTGGTTTATTTAAGATACATGATGAGGGGCACCTGGGTGGCTCAGTTGGTTCAGTGGCTGCCTTCAACTAAGGTCATGATCCTGGCGTCCTCGGATTGAGCCCCACATTGGGCTCTCTGCTCAGTGGGGAGCCTACTTCTCCCATTCCCTCTGCCCCTACCTGCTACTCTTGCTATCAAACTCTCTCTCTCTCTCTTAAATAAATAAAATATTTTTAATAAAGATTTTTAAAAAAATTTTAATAATCTTTTTTAATAAAGATTTTATTTATTTATTTGACAGACAGAGATCACAAGTAGGCAGAGAGGCAGGCAGAGAGAGAGGAGGAAGCAGGTTCCCCGCTGAGCAGAGAGCTTGATGCGGGGCTCGATCCCAGGACCCTGGGATCAGGACCTGAGCCGAAGGCAGAGGCTTTAACCCACTGAGCCACCCAGGCACCCCTTAAATAAATAAAATCTTTAAAAAAATCCATGGTGAGCACATTTTATGTACTGGGGATTATGCTACATACTGTTTCAAAGTTCCCTAAGACTTGTTCCCAGGACCTAAATAGCTCACTATTTAGGTGGAAAGACAGGGAAGGAAAGAAAGTATGCTGTAAGTATGATAGGATCAAAGAAAATCAATTTAGTTTACTCAGAGAAAGATATCTCTATGCCATATTAATGGATATGAATGAATTTGATTTTATTTGGTTTTCTGTTTTAAAGGCAAGGCAGGTCTTACATGAATTTCAATGAGGACCACAGGTGATACAATTAATCACTGTAATCAGAACATGTGGCCATTTCTATGAAAGCACATGATGATACCTATAAATATTTGAGAACTCACTATGTACCAGGTACTTTTCTGAGTAAATCATTATCTCATTGGATTCTTACAACAGCCCTATGAGTTAGGCATCACCAGCATGTTCATGTTACAAACGAGTAAAAACAGGTTTAGATGATCAAATAACTTGCTCAAAGTCTCACAACTTGAAGATTAAGGAATCAGGAATAAAAATCACAGAGTACAATTCCAGCACTAAGAGATTAATACTCTAGTAATCAGAGAATCTTTTCCAAAATAGGGGAATATAAATATAAGAAATTAAGCAGATCCCAAAAGCTATGCTTTCTGAGCTCAGAGTTGATTAAACAGGGAATCCAGACTGCCCTGTCTTGCCCTGCTTGTCCACCAAGAGAGAGAAGGTTTATAGCTTTTCCCATTTCTCCTCCTTTCATCTCCACAGATCTTTTAACAGAACTATGAATAACATTCAGACCGCATTATGTTCCTCTAATACCTCATCATCTAGACTGGCATTTACCATGAGTCTTCCACAGCTTACTACTTCCAAGGGATATTTACTGGTATATGTGAAAATAGAGGTGTGTTATAAAACACGTCTGGAAAATACTGAAAAATGATCAGTTTCACATGCTTCCTCCCAGCAGTATTTCTCAGAATCTTTAATACACATTGTGAATTTCCTATAGACATGGTATACTACACAACACATTCCTAACTTACTTAACCAAGGAATTTCTATTTCTTCATGGACATTTAATGGACCTGGTGTTCTATGGGATGCATTTTGAGGGAAACTATTCTGGAAAGTTCAATTTAATTTCAGAATATCATCAAGATCAGAGAATGCATTTATATTTCTCTCTCTTGAGTAAATCAAGTGTCTTTCTATAGGCCTGTTGCTTAGATACAAAGTAACCTGAAGAGCTTAATGAATCATCTGAAAATCAAATTATCAATAAAGTACATTATCATGTTCTATTATTGAGATAGTCTTTAGCTTTTTTCATATTAGGAAGAAAGTCATATTTAAAGCCTACAAGGTAACACAAGCTTCCTGATAAATTGATTAAATAAGCATTAGAGCATATTTTAGGGTTGCTTTATTGTAAATAACAGAATTGACAACTGTATTATAGGAGCTACATGAACCATTCCTGTAAAAGTAACTCCCTAGAGGACCTCAAGTAGATACCCAAATACAGAGGAGCACACCTTTTCAGAAAGGGGAGAAAACCTATCAGAAGCTTCTACTTTGTAAGTGAAGTATGAATTATTTGCTTCCATTATTTTTTTTAACTTCTCAACAGTATTTCTTTTTTAAAAAAATCTCCTCGGGGTGCCTGGGTGGTTCAGTGGGTTAAAGCCTCTGCCATCGGCTCAGGTCATGATCTCAGCATCCTGGGATTGAACCCTGCATCAGGCTCTCTGCTCAGCAAGGAGCCTGCTTCCCCCTCTCTCTCTGCCTGCCTCTCTGCCTACTTGTGATCTCTGTCAGTCAAATAAATAAATGCAATATATTTTTTTAAAATCTCCTCTGGTTCCTAGATACAGATTTCAGATTTGGTTTTGGTAGTTTGATCATTTCTCTGCATCTGATTATCCTACCATAACTTCTAAGCTCAGTCTCTGATACAGAGTAGGTACCTAATAAAGATTTTTGGAAATAATGTATTAACTTGTACCTTTCCTAGTACCAAAGTAAACCCTCACTAACTATTAACCAAATATATTCACACTACCCTGTCCTCAACTCCCATACCTCTTAATGCTTTCCAAAGTGCTTTGTCCCTCTTTACATTCAATAGCATGTTTAATAGATGTTCTCAGTTTCTGCCAGTCATCACAACCACAGCCACATCTAATTAAATACTAGCAACGGCAGCACTCTTCTTAACAGCCAAGAAATCAAACCAACCTAAGCATCCATTGACTGGTGAGTGGATAAGCCAACCTGAGATATATCCAGGTAGTGAGATACTGTCCACCATAGCAAGAATGAAGGACAGGAAACTGCTACAACTTAAGGAAACTTGAAGACATCATGCTAAGTGAAAAAAGCCAACCCCTAAGGACCACATAATTTATGAACCCACTTATATGACAGTTCACCAAAAAGGTAAGTCTGTAGAGACAATAAGTACATGACTACCCACAACTTAGGGTAGAAGAGGGGATTAACAATAAATTGGCATGATAGATCTTAATGTGGTAATATAAGTTTTTTCTTTATTTACCTTTTTTAAAAAATTTATTTCATTTCCATTTAGCTAACATACAGTGTACCACTAATGATGGAATTATTTTAACACTTTATAGTGTTGATAGCTATATAACTTGGTCAACTTCTCAAAAAAAAATCACTGAATTTTACAAATGTGAATAGATTTTAAGGCATGTGAATCACACCTCAATAAAAGTTTAAAAAATAAGAATGAATAACACCACTGCATTTGCTCAAAATGAGGATTATTCCCATCAGCAGCAGCTCATAGGCTAATATACCTTTGTTTAATATAACTTCTTTTTTTTTTTACAGATACATTCATTCTGGAATTCTTTTGACATTATTATTACTCTAGTAACTATTTTAGAAGCACTCATTTAGGGAATATGCTTTTACCATCAAGAGATAGACATTTCATTTTCAGCATAGCTGACTGTATTACCATGGACTAATTTCTTTTTTTCCCTTGATTTCTTTACCCTAAAAAGAAACCCACAGTTAACATCATCTTCAATAGGGAAACACTGAGAGTCTTTCTCTTAAGATCAGAAACAAGACAAGGATGTTCACTCTCAGCACATATATTCAACATAGTACTGGAAGTCCTAGCCACAGCAATCTGACAACAGAAACAAATAAAAGGCATCTGAATCCTAATAAAGAAGTAAAACTGTCACTATTTGTAGATGATATTATACATACACACACACACACACACACACACACACACACACACACGCAAAACTGTAAGACTCCACCAAAATCCTGCCAGAGCTGTTAAATGAATTCAGTTACGTTGCAGGACACAAAATCTACATACAGAAATCTATTGCACTTCTATACACCAATGAAGCAGCAGAAAGAGAAATCAAGAAAATGATTCTATTTACAATTGCACCAGAAATATTAAGACACCTAGATTAAAACTAATCAAAGAGGTCAAACACCTGTATTATAAAGGCTCAAAAACACTGATGAAAGAAACTGAAGATCACACACACACACACACACACACACACACACACACAAGTGAAAAGACAGTCCAATGCTCATGGATTGGAAGAATACTGTCAAAATACTCATACTACTCAAAGCAATCTACACATTTAATGCAATCCCTATCAAAATACCATCAACATTTTTTACAGACCTAGAAAAAACAATCCTAAAATGTGTATGAAACCAAAAAAGATCCCAAATAGCCAAAGCAACCTTGATAAAGAAAACCTAGAGGCATCCCAACTCCAGACTTCAAGGTATAATACAAAGCTATAGTGAACAAAAAGTTATAATACTGGCAAGAAAATAGATACACAGATCCATGGAACAGAATAGGAAACCCAGAAATGAACCTGCAGCTATATGGCTAACTCATCTTCAAATAAGTAGGAAAGAATAGCCAATGGAAAAAAGACAGTCTCTTCAACAAATGGTGCTGGGAAAACTGGACAGGTGCATGCAGAAGAATGAACTGGACCACTTTCTTAAAGAATACACGAAAGCAAATTCAAAATGTATGAAAGACCTAAATGTGAGACCTGAAATCATAAAAATCCTAGAGGAGAACATAGGCAGTAATCTCTCTGACATTGGCCATAGCAACTTCTTTCTTCTTCTTTTTGGTGGGATACACACTGGTGAAGCCACTCTAGGGAACAGTATGGACGTTCCTCAAAAATCAAAAACAGAACTTGCCTATGACTCAGCAATTGTATTCCTGAGTATGCAAATACTAAAATACTAGTTCAAAGGGATACATGCACTCCAATGTTCATAGCCACATTATCTACAGCAGCGAAGGTATGGAAAAAGCCCAAGTGTCCATCAACTGAGGAATGGATAAAGAAGATGTGGTGCCCACACAGGCATAGACTGGAGTATTAGTCAATTATAAACAAGAATAAAATCTTGCTATTTTCAAGGACATGGATGAAGCTAGAGAGTATTCTGCTAAGTGAAATAATTTAGTCAGGAAAAGATAAATACCATATGATTTCACACATGTGGAATTCAAGAGAGAAAACAAATGAGCAAAGGGAAAAGAGGGAGGGAGGCAAACAAAGAAACAGACTCTTAAGAGAACAAACTGATGGTTACCAGAGGGGAGGTGGATGGGGGGAGGGGTGAAATAGGTATGGGGATTAAGGAGAGCACTTGTGATGAGCACTAGAGGTTGTATGGAAGTGTTCAATCACTATATTGTACACCTGAAACTGATATTATCCATCAGAATCCTAGAGGAGAACATAGGCACTAACCTCTTCGACATTGGCCACAGCAACTTCTTTCAAGATATGTCTCCAAAGGCAAAGGAAACAAAAGTGAAAATGAACTTTTGGGACTTCATCAAGATCAAAAGCTTCTGCACAGCAAAGATACAGTCAACAAAACAAAGAGGCAACCCACAGAAAGAGAGAAGATATTCACAAATGATACTACAGACAAAGGGCTGATATACAAGATCTATAGATAATGCCTCAAACTCAACACACACAAAACAGAAAATCACATCAAAAAATGGGCAGAAGGGTGCCTGGGTGGCTCAGTTGGTTAAGCAACTGCCTTCAGCTCAGGTCATGATCCCGGAATCCCGGGATTGAGTCCCACATCGGGCTCCCAGCTCCATGGGGAGTCTGCTTCTCCCTCTGACCTTCTCCCCTCTCATGCTCTCTCTCACTCTCTCTCTCTCTCTGAAATAAATAAATAAAATCTTTTTTAAAAATGGGCAGAAGACATGAACAGACACTTCTCCAATGAAGACATACAAATGGCTAACAGACACATGAAAAAATGTTCATCATCATTAGTCATCAGGGAGATTCAAATCAAAACCACATTGAGATACCACCTTACACCAGTTAGAACGGTCAAAATTAACAAGACAGTAAACAACATGTGTTGGAGAGGGTGTGAAGAAAGGGGAACCCTCTTACACTGTTGGTAGGAATGCAAGTTGGTGCAGCCACTTTGGAAAACAGTGTGGAGATTCCTTAAGAAATTAAAAATATAGCTCCCCTATGACCCTGCAATTGCACTACTGGGTATTTACCCCAAATATACAGATGTAGTGAAAAGAAGGGCCATCTGTACCCCAGTGTTCATAGCAGCAATGGCCACAGTCACTAAACTGTGGAAAGAACAAAGATGCCCTTCAACGGACGAATGGATAAAGAAGATGTGGTCCATATACACTATGGAGTATTATGCCTCCATCAGAAAGGATGAATACCCAACATTTGTATCAACATAGACAGAACTGGAAGAGATTATCCTGAGTGAAAACACTCAAGCAGAGAGAGTCAATTATCATATGGTTTCACTTACTTGTGGAGCATGAGGAATAACACGGAGGACATGGGGAGATGGAGAGGAGAAGGAAGTTGGGGGAAATTGGAGGGGGAGATGAAACATGAGAGACTGTGGACTTTGAGAAACAAACTGGGGGTTTTAGAGAGGAGGGGGTGGAAGGTTGGGTGAGCCTGGTGGTCGGTATTATGGAGGGCACTTATTGCATGGAGAACTGGGTGTGGTGCATAAACAATGAATTCTGGAACACGAAAAGAAATTTAAAAAATAAATAAAAAATTAAAAAAAGAAGGGTGATCCATGGAGTTCACTAAAAATCAGTACCAAAAAAAAATTCATATATATATATATTTTTTAAACTGGGAAAACTGCTATTGTTTGGTAACAGTATATCCATCCATGACTACTCAGGAATATTTATAATGCAAAATATTATAAGGAATTAAGCACTTGAAAGTTTAATATTATTTTCCTAAATACACAGAAAATGAAAAAAAAATCCGCATGATTTATATATTTTTTTATTTTTTTATTTTATATATATACATATATATATATTTAAAACATATAATGTATTATTAGCCCTAGGGGTACAGGTCTTTGAATCGCCAGGTTTACACACTTCACAGCACTCACCATAGCACATACCCTCCCCCATGTCCATAACACCACCACCCTCTCCAGTCCCCCCTCTCCCCAGCAACCCTCAGTTTGTCTTGTGAGAAAAAAAATCCACATGATTTATGTGTGCAATGAAATTCTTCATATATGTGGAAAGAACTAATCTGAAAACTAGATTTTTAATTGAAATGACAAGTGATAATATAAAATAGTTTTAAGTTAATGTAGTAAAACCATAAGCTTTTTGTAGATATGATTTTTAAAGCCTGTAAGTGAAATATACAGATTTTTCACCATTCTTATAATTTTTTTAATCAAAAAGAGCTGAATACATTTCTCTTTGGTATGTGTTATTTTCCTAAGAATGCCACTTGTCACTTATTATAAATTGTTTTCCCACCTTTTTAAAAAAGAAATTTCTTAACCAAAGTAATATTAACCATTGCAACTATCTGAAGGGTTTTTGACAGTCACTGAATACTTTTAAATATAAGAGAAAATTTCAAGTACACTGTTGTAGAGAATAAATATCAAGAGACTTTTATCTTTAAAATATCAATTCCATAAAACTTGGAGATTAACAAAGCTACATTTTACAAGGGAGACATTTAGCTCACTCAAAGCCCCAGCCCAATCAGTTTGACTCCAGTGACTTTATTACATAAAGTAGGTGACATTAAGTGATATTATTTTGTCCAAAACTTAGTTCACCTTACTTTAACTTATAGTTTAGGAGTCAGGAATCACATGCTTCATGAGATGTATTATTAGAGATATTCAGCAGTTCTTAAAATCCACAATTCCAAGTTACTCTTTACTTCCTTACCACTTAAACAGAAAATAAAACATTTCAAAAGAATTCAAAGCCACTGCCAAGGACTGAATGCAATGATGAAGTATTATTGAATATGCCTTTTCCAGCCACTCATTTTATTGAATGATTAAAAGGTTATATGAACGATATGCCTCACAACCATAAAGAAATGAGAAACTGCACACTCTTAATTTATGATCTGTTATCATAATGTAGGTAGGATATACACATTTGCAGTAAGATTTCATGCCAGGTGATAGATGCATGGTTTTTAGGTGTCCGTTCGAATGGCAGGCCATTTATGGTAAGCCTATTTGCTCAAAGTGATACATTGACCCAGAAAAATCATCCACTGCTTTAAAGATCACTTTATTATTGTTAGTAAAATTTATATGCCCTTTACTTTTAATCGGAGAGGAAAGTTTGCACTTTCAACATAAAATGACTGTAATTTTGGTTTAATTGTCACACTAAGTATGTATTGAAAGATTATGTGACTAAATTTTCTAAGAGTCTTAGGAGGAAGCAAATGGATTCTAATTCAGAAACCCTGTCCTTTAAAGCAGTGTTTCTCAATCCTCAATGTTCATAAAAATCACCTAGTGATCTTATTGACTTTCATACTCTGATTCCATAGATTTGTATCAAAGTCTGAGATTCTGTACTCAAATACAATCTCAGTGATGCCAAAGCTACCAGTCCCTAAACTGCACTTTGAATAGCAAGCAAGGACTTAAGGTTACCATCTTATTAACAAGGTAAGTCCTAAAAATTAGATGAAAAATTAGAAAGTCCATTATGACCTAAATCTTAAATCCTGTGGGGCAAGTAAAAAAAAAAAAAATGAACTCAATCGCGAGAAAGGGCATCATATGCTAGAGTTGCTGGAAAACCTTTAAGGCTTCATCATCACAGTGTAGGACTAAGTACAGATTAGTTTCTCTCTGTCCACCTGCAGGCTTCCTTACCTTAAATCCATTACATAAATTCTATGTAAAGCTGGATAAAGTTGCAAGGGAGGGATCTGTAAACTTAGATGGAGATAAAAATTTATATCTTTGTTTATATTAACCTCTAACACTTCCTTCAATTATGAATGCAAATAACATACTTTTGTAGTAGCAGTGATTGCAATTTTAGCATTATCAACCACATAGATACAGTACATATTATAGGCCACAAAATTATGAGTTAGTAAATCTGAGTGGCAAGATACAGGTCTATAACACAACAAAAGCACATATACCACTGTATTACGGTTTGCTTTAATATTCTATTAGTGGGGGTACTTGGTTGGCTCAGTCATTATGTGTCTGCCTTTGGCTTCAGGCATGATCCCAAGACTGGGATTGAGTCCCACATCAGTCTCCCTGCTCGACAGGAAACCCACTTCTCCCTCTCCCACTCCCCCTGCTTATGTTCTCCCTCTTGCTGCATCTCTCTCTGTCAAATAAATAAACAAAAACTTTGAAAAATATTCTGTTCCTGTGCAACTTCCTTTATAGTCCTTTGTATTTTATTTTATGCATTTAAATGTATTTTTCTTAGAAGAGATCCTGGGAGGGGGCTTATGGGATTCCCAAAGGACACTACAATCATCTCAACCACAATACACCTACCTCCTCTTTATCACTTTTATCTCTGATTAGATTATAATACTCCCGGCAACAATCTGATGCTCTACCACTCCTCCTCAGGTCAGGCTAGGTTTCTGCCTTTGATTTCCCAAGAGAACACTCTGGGTATCTTCATCATCATGTTTATAATTTTTTTGAAGTTTATGTCCTTGCAAGTATTTCTACCACACTCCAAAAGCATTGGAAGGGAAGGAAACATGACCTCTATATATCTTTCACATCTGGCACATAATTACTTTTTATATTTATCAATATTTTGTTAATATTGATAAATATTGATAATAAATTGATAAATAATTGATAACAAATTAATAAATGTTAATATTGATATTATATTTATCAATATAAATTATATTTATCAATAATTATGAAGTAATTATTCATAATTACTTTTTATATTACTGTAAGAAAGGAAACAAAATGATGGATAATTCAAAGTAAGCATGGGGATTAAATGTGATGCAGAGGAATACTTCCAATAAGAAAGAACATACCAGGCTAGCCTTTGCAGCATATAAATGCTTCCAGTCAACACAATGTATAATTTAAACAATGCACAATGTTACATTCCAATTGTATCTCAATAAAGTCAGAAAAAAAGATGGAATAGAGAACAGTGTTGAGACAAAACTACTTGAGAGATCAATAGTGCATCTATAAAATTAGCCAAGTGGAGGTAGGATGCTGGGTCCTACTCAGAGTGAGAGGTCTTGTTTGGATAGTGAGTGCTTTCCTCTCCTAAGAGCTCCTTGATCCTCACCAATTCCTACCCAGGAACTCAGACACCAAAAGGAACTCCCTATGAGTTCACTTGTCAATCTGCTCTAATAAGACCTAGGAATTTTAATTGCACCATTTGGCAAATACAAGGTGCCTTAGCTTTATACTTTTTCCAGGTAACTGTTTAACTTCAAAGTTTTCAGATGTACTGAAAAGGCAAATGTTTATTATGCCTCAAATTATTATGATTCACATGGTTGGAAGACCTATAACATTCTAAAGGATAGATAATATATTGATGGACTGAGAAAATCAGCCAAAAACCTACACAATGCTAAACTTGTATTTTAAAGCATGGGCCCTGAATTTTACAGGAAAAGCTGCATTCAGCTACTACTAACTATTCACACACTAGAAAATCCTATCTAACTCTATAAAGAATTTTTTCCCAATTCCATCATTACTACCCTCTCCTAAGCTACCATCAGGGAGTGTCTAGTGTCTACAACAGCCATCTAAATAGACTTCCTGATTCTTCCTTTGTCCCTTTTCATCTTTTCTTAACCTGGTCCAGGGTTATTCTTGAAAAACCAAGGCTGATCATGTCACTCCTTTAACTCTCCAATTATTTCCCCACTGAATCAGAACAAAAGTCAAAATCTTCACAATGTCCACCCAAAGCTGCGAAGAACTTTCTTTTTTATTTTAATCACATCACAACAAGTATACTCCTTCACCTATTACTTCCCGATGTCATTTCTTCCCTTTCCCTTTCCTCACTGTAAAGCACAAAGACGTTCTTGTTGTTCCTTGAACCCAGCAAGCTTGCTCCTCCATTAGAGTCTTCTTTCACCTGCTGTTCCCTCTACACAGAAACGTCTCCCTTCTGATCTCTGCACAATTCTCTACTTCCCTGCCATCAGGTACTTGCTCATGTCAGTATCTGAACAAAACCTTCATGAAATGGAGCTTCTCTAAAATTTATAGTACCGTCATCACCCCGGAGCCCCTTTTTACCTCATGTGCTTTTCACCCCAAGCACTCTCTGAAGTACTTATTAACACTTGACATACGCTCACTCTTCATTGGCAAATGTCTATCTTACTCTATATGAATGCAAACTTCCTAACAACATGGATTTCTGGCTTCTGCTATTTGTTTACTACTGATCCACCAAACCTAGAACAGTGCCAGGTCTCTACTGTAGACTCTAAGTGTATTTTTTTCCCCACAGAAATGAAGGTGATAAGAAAACAAGCAAGCAGGGAAGAACAGTTTCATGAGTGAAGCACTAATAAACACATATAAAATATATTATTGGCTGTTTCTCTGGAGAATCCTAGTATACTTAAGACAACACATACAAACTAGGCCCTTCTAATCCAACCTCTATTCTACTGCCCAATTAACCTTTTTTTCTTTTTTATTTTAATCACACCACAACAAGTATACTCCTTAATCCCCATCACCTATTTCCCCATCCCCCCACCCCCCTTCTCTCTAGCAACCATCA